>RCAB01000418.1:0-56013 GCA_003640385.1 Setaria digitata | reverse complement strand
TTTTTTTTTTTTTTCACTCACAACTTTTGCTTCGCATCAACTGATGCAATGTTGAAGGAAACATTGTATGTTGATCATTAAAAAGAATGTACTGGATTATATTTGTGCTGAAATGCAAGATTAATTTACTGGAATTGAATTTACTGGTCAATATTACTATAACCACAATTATATTAATTATATATATGTAAATGCAAATACCAAAATGTTATATATAGAACAAAGCTTAGTATATATATACCAAAATGTTATATATGGAACAAAGCTTAGTATATATATATATATATATATATACTAAGCTTTTTATATATATATATTTATTTATTTAGAAATTATTATTTTTGTTATTTACATTAATAAATATGAACACAATTCTGACTACATAATATGATAATTATTGCTATTTCGACGAAGAGGGTGAGAAATTCGCAAAAAAAAAAAGAAAAAAAAACCAATCACAGTTTTTCGACATTAATTAGACATGTGTATAACAAACTTGACAAACATATAGTCAACTTTATAATTTAAGGCAAATTATGGAGTAGCGGCTCCAGGGTTTTTTATGATTGCGCTATAATTAAGACGTTACTATAGTATTTAAATAGTCGACACAACCAATTTTAAGAAATTATCCCATATTTTTCAAGTAATGAAGGAATTTAAAATCATTTAAGACCAAATTATATTTGCTGGGATAGCAAATTATTTATAAGTTTTTTTTTTTTTTTTTTTTTTTTTTTTTGGGAATTATCAAGTTTAAAATGTTGCTGATAAAAAGTGGTAACTTTCTAACAGGAATAAATGTAACATAAAATTTATCTCCGTAAAGCAATAGCGATATGAATAGCATTCAGAAAATAACCTAAAAAAAGTTAACCAAAAAAAAAAATTGAAAGGAAAGCGACAGAACATAAAATTTCGCTCCTTTTTGAAAAAATTCATTTCAAAACTTGGGAAGAAGTGTCAAAAGTTGCAATAAAATAAACATAGCTACGATTGTGAATTGTATTTCAAAATTAATAATTTGGTGCAATTTCGAAAATTTTAAATTCGGTATTTTGAAATGTTTCGGACACTTCAATTCTCCGTTTAACCATTTACAGAACAAGAAAAGAAATGAAAACATTTTCGGAAGAATGTACCAGATGCGATGGATGGATACATATTCGAGTGAATTTTACTATGGGAATAAGCTATAGCTCACAACTGTGATGCAGCAAAGTATGTGAAAAAAAGTAATTGAGGATTTAAAAAAAAAAAAAAGAAATTTGATTTTTCGAGGAAAATTGGGATAAAAAGAATACAAAGCTATGAATGAGGTTACGAGTTGCCATCAATTTTTTTTTAATCAAAATCACTTTTTTGTGTTATTTACATTTATTAAAGAAGGAAATGTAGGGCTAATTAGTTAGGAAAAGGTAGGAAAAATAGTTTAAAAGAGAAATTTAAACAAAAAGAAAAAACATCAAAAGTTTACATAAATGGTAGTGATAAAAGAAAAGTAACGTAAGTGAGGAAATCTTTCTTGCTTCATTAGACAAAGGTGAAAATTAACTCTAAGCTTAATAAAAAGACACAATCCCTTATAAAAGGTAACAAATCGATTATTAATTTGCAATGAACAAGAAGGCAAATTAATATGTTGTAGAAGAAATTCACTGGGAAAAAATCCGATAATAAAATTTTCAAGCTAATTTATTCATTAAAATTTTTGCCTTTTTCTTATGGTAATTTAAAATTATTTGTAATTTTGAAATTTGAATAAAAAAAAATGCTTAAAATATATTAAAAGAAAGTCTCTGCACCTATTTGTTGGAGCGATTATACAAGTGGGTAATTGTCGGCACAAGTACAATTATGTCAAAATTTGAAGTAATCATTAGTTTAAAAAATATTAGTACGGGGAGAAATTTCAAATAGAAGTAGTTGGAGTTGGTAATAGATCGAAATTTCATCCTATGCATTTTACTTTTCATCTTCTCAATCATACTTCAATTTATTTTTCAAGAAACAGAACAAAAACTGATAGTGCTGAAAACATTGATTAGTACCAAAACTTTTCAAGGACAATTCGATCATACNGAAAAAAAAAAAAAAAAAAAAAAAAAAAAAAGAGAGAGAGAGAAATAATTTGCTTATGGAACATTGCAGGAAAAAAATCCAAGGACGATGGATAAAATTATCAAATTGAAAAGAATCATAAATGTGTAAATTGTACATTTGTATGTAACAAATCAAACTGGAAGAAAAAATGCTTGGGAAGGAAAAAAGAGTAGGAAAGAATGTATGCAATGTTAAAAAAAAAAAATCAATATTTCGAGAGGTTAATTTAAATTCAACATTTAATCAAGGTTAAGTATAAAATTTTCATCGATGACAGGGAATAAATGAATAGTTACGACAATAAGTGCTGTCAATGATGTCATTTAATCGGCCAAAATAAATGGTTAAAACGACTTCGTTACACTAAAATGATTCAATATATGTAGAAGTTTAATATTAGAAATTTGTGACAATGACAGAGCAAATGGAAAGCAGAACAGAAGGAATGTGTGGAAGATATTTTCAAGTTCGGATATTTTAAAATTTTAGAAAATTTAATTTTAGAATGATGTGATTAAAATAACAGCAGCATTTATAGATCTGATAGTTTGAAAATAATTTCGAACAATAATTTCAAAAGACGGGGAATGATTTTGAGAAACTCGAAAGAAATATAATTCGTTTCAATTTTCTTACTCATTATAGACAGAAGAGATATGATCTAATTAATTAATAAAAATGTCAGTAGTAAATTACTGGAAATGAGGGAAAAAATTTTTGTTAATTAAAAATAAAGCGAATGAAATAATACCATGGCAGGCAATTTAAAGCAAAAATATATATCCCGAAAAAATGAAGTTTGAATGCCACACATTCAACGTATAAAAGAAGAAATATAAAGCTGGAATTATAACAACTGCGACAAAAAAAAATAATAATATCATCTGCTAAAAATGGCCAAAAGATTGAAAAAAAAGTTCCTTTTCAAATTCAAATAAATAATTCAAATAAATGAAATCAGAAAGAGATGGAAGTTAAAAGATATAAGTGGAATGAATTTTTTCCGGATATGTAAAGTAAAGAAATATACTAATTGGAATTGTGAAGAAAAAATGGAATGAAATGAACGGGTGAAAGAAGTACAGATGATTGTTAAATTCCTAAATCATTCGTTCGATATCTACTTGATGAAAAAAAAAGCGTTAGATCATGGAATCTTATTTCTTAACTTTAACAAATTTATAATGGTTTAGAGACAAATGAATGAAAAAAGAAAAGATGTTTTTATGATAACAACTGAGCCATAAAATTTGGGAATGAAATAAATAATAATAATGATAATTATGAGTTGAATGAGAAGTGAAGTGAAACTTTCGAAAAAAAAAGGCGCAAGTTTTTGAAATGAATTAATGAAAAGTTCCAGGACGAAAATCTTTCCTGAAAATTAATTAAAAATAGTTTCGGAAACATTGTTAACAATATGGGAAAAGAAATAATCAGAAATGGAAAAATTTTCTAATTTCTGCCTCAGTTAAAAGGAGATTTTATGCATTTTAAGTCACACATATGCGCAACTATTGAATGTAAATTATGAAAAAGTTTCTTTTTTCAGGTGAAAGAATACATCGAAGAGATGAGTAGGAAATAGGCAGGGGAAAGAAAAAAAAAAGAGAAAAAAAGAAAGGAAATCGAAGAATAAACGAATAAGTTTTCATTATTTGTTTGCTTGAAAAGAGGAACAAAAAAAGAGCTAATTTCAAAATAATTTTTTTCATAACAAAATTGGAGAACGCCGTCAAAGATGATCAAGCAGAATTCAATAGCATAATTAGCATAATTACAGCAGCAATAATTCGTTTCATTAATTTTTGCTAGCATCACAATGGTGTGAATTTTTGGTTCTAAGCAAGTTTGAAATCAGGAAATTCCATGCAAAATTATTATAAAACATTCGTTGAATAGCTGCCTGCTTATTCCCCTTCAAAACTTTCTCTGCCTAAAAAAAAAAGCAATAAATTAACTCAAAAAAAAAAAAAAAAGAATTCAGTAGACGCTATGCTAGAGTATAATTTTAGCTAAACTTCAGCCAAAAATTTAAATCCACATTTATCACAATATAAGTAAATTATATTACACTATATCCTGACATTTCTTCATGAAAATTTGCAAGTCAGTAATTACACACTTGAAAATGTAGGAATCAATCCATTTCATTATTTGTTAATTAATTTATCACCGATCTACTTTTGGATTCATATAAAATAGTGCTTGTATGACGGTAGAGACAGAAATAAATAAGTGTGTAATAATAGAATGTACATTAATACATTAGATACCAGGTATTCTAAGAGAGAAAAAGCAGGAAAGAGTGAGGAATGATTAATTTCAAGGAGTGGAAAAGATATCATGAAATGGTAGGCTACTTTCAAATCGTTATCATGCTGAAAAATCGCTATCACTTTGAGAAAGATGGAATCAAAAAACATTTGCCGCCTTAGTGAAAAATGGTTTTTTTTTTTGCAAACTCCTAATCAAAAAGTCTGAAACGATAAGAAAAATCCCACAATATTCAAAATTTCATAATGTAAACAGGAAAGTTTAAGGGGTTTTGGTTTCAGTTTCTTAAGAATAAGCCTTTTTTAAATAATCAAATTAAATAGTGTAGGAAAAATGCGAAATTTAATTTAATTTATCAGTTCAAATTTCAGGTGAAAAAATTGTGAAATGCAAGAAATCCAGTTTACTAAAGATCGTTCTCAAGATAATAACCACAAATTATGAATTATGAGAAAAACGAGAACAAAAAATGAAAAATGATACAAATTAAAAAGACTGAAATTTGTGAGGAATAAGAGATAAGTAGGACACAAGCGTGGTCTAAGTGACGTGAAAATAAATGTAACAGGCGTAGTTGACGGAGTGCTGGGCCCTTTTCAATTCAACGAAATAAATGGGAAAAAGAGAGATTACTAACAAATACAACAAATGCTCACTGAGATAGCTCCAGAACAACGAACAAACAAATGCTGAAGTGAAAATTAATACTTACAGATGGCTGCGTGTAAGAATGCAATTAATGCTCAAAGATGCTAATTGTAATCCTGCTATGACTACAGGATGCAACGTGTAAAAGTCTGATGCTCATAGGATGCTACGTGTAGCCGTATGATGCTTGCAGGATGGAACGTGTAAGAGTCTGATGCTCATAGGATGCTACGTGTAGCCGTATGATGCTTGCAGGATGGAACGTGTAAGAGTCTGATGCTCATAGGATGCTACGTGTAGTAGTATGATGCTTGCAGGATGCAACGTGTAAGAGTCTGATGCTCATAGGATGCTACGTGTAGTAGTATGATGCTTGCAGGATGCAACGTGTAAGAGTCTGATGCTCATAGGATGCTACGTGTAGTAGTATGATGCTTGCAGGATGCAACGTGTAAGAGTCTGATGCTCATAGGATGCTACGTGTAGTAGTATGATGCTTGCAGGATGCAACGTGTAAGAGTCTGATGCTCATAGGATGCTACGTGTAGTAGTATGATGCTTGCAGGATGCAACGTGTAAGAGTCTGATGCTCATAGGATGCTACGTGTAGTAGTATGATGCTTGCAGGATGCAACGTGTAAGAGTCTGATGCTCATAGGATGCTACGTGTAGTAGTATGATGCTTGCAGGATGCAACGTGTAAGAGTCTGATGCTCATAGGATGCTACGTGTAGTAGTATGATGCTTGCAGGATGGAACGTGTAAGAGTCTGATGCTCATAGGATAACTATGTGTAAGCGTCTGTCATTTGGCGCGTACATATTTGAATTTTTGAATTTTTTTGAAAACAAAAAGAAAAAAACATGACAGGAATGGGAGAGTGGTTGTCAAACAATGACAATTTACAATGGGCTGCATCGCTTCATCAAATTTCACTTCAAATTTTGAGCTATAAAATGGCCATTATACGGTTGGAATATAATATTATGAGATAATTAACCGTAACGTTGTAGCTGAATGAATTGGTTGGGATTTAAAAATTCTAAGAATAAGCGGAATTTCTGGGAACTCTCAGAGAGAATATCTGAGGAGTTTGTGACAGAGAAGAGTAGCATCACTCTCTCATTTCGCTCACTCATAACGAACGACTACTTACGATTTTCAAGATGAAAACTTGTTAACTTTCACGTCAACAGAACCGTGTCAAGACGTGTAAAGCGAGAAGAAACGACGTGTAAAATGACGTGAGAAAATTTGAAAAAAGAAATGCCAAAGGAATGAAACATTTGCGCGCTCAGTGGATGGAAAAGGATATGAAATTGGAAGGAAAAACAATCTATCACTAAGGAGGATGAAGAAGCGACAGGCTTGCTGAGGGATCGATTCTTGCCCATTCCGCTCTCGTTCTTAGTAAGTGAAACTGACTTATAAGCTGGCAGCGATGGAAATAATTTAGTGATATGATAAGCTTTGTGTACTGTTTGATAACAAGTTATAATACTAGATCCAACTGTCTCTCTCATTTATTTTCTAATTAGTTAAAATGTGTATCAGGTGCTTAGTTAAAAAATCATTTATAAAAGTCAATTTTAAAACATGGAAAGTTTAATCTGAAAAAGAAAGAAAATTATTTCGAGAAAGTTAGGAAAAATAAATTTATTTTTAAATTAATGGGTTGAAAATGTTAACGACAATGGTAATAGAAAAAAAAAAGGAATTTGGCCAAATTTCAAAGATGCTTTCTGTACGTTCAATTAAAATTAATTTTATTTTCTGAAGAGATTAAAAAACGATAGCCGGGATTATATAGACGCTGAATATAGAAATTAAAATAGATAATTAGTAAGGTAAAAATTGTCTGTTTCTGATGAATCGTCTGGACTAGTCTTGATTAAGGCACTTCATACTTCACTAAGAATCAGAAAATTTAATGACATTTTGTTGCTAATTTTCGACCTGATAATTATTAGTTATCACTAATATAGAAAAATTTGAAATTTCACGCTTTAGCAATACTGTTTCATTTCTAAAAAGAAATATGGTGCTCGTTTGATTTATATTTTACTTTTTTCCTAAATTAAAAATTGTAGTAAAAAAAAAGACATAAATTTGATAATATTCGCAGTGTAATTATTGATGTTTAATTAGAGTTTGCATTAAAATTAATTCAAATTTTTCTTCTAATATTTTGTTTTTTTTTTTTTTTGGCTTCAATTTTTGTTCCTCAACTTGTTTCATTTCCCCCAGGCAATTGTTCCGACATGCAATTATCTAGGCTTGTAAATTACTCTATTGTTTGTAACCTAATGATCTAGATCCAAAAATGATTTTTTAAAAGTCTAATTACTTCAGACATCGAATCCTTCGTTTATGATAAGATGTTGAAATGTTACGTTACTACCAAACCTGATAAAAATCATAATATTCTGATATAGAAACTAATTAGGAAATCCACTAGACTGAAAAAAAATCTTTTTTTTATGAGAAAATAAATAGCAACTTAAATTTAAAGGAATTTTCTTCAGAGAAATCTCTAAGCAATAGTTGTACAATGCGAACTACGTCTTCGATATTGTTTTTTTTCACGACTAATTAATTAATTGTTATTTCGCTTACTAAACAACTAACAAAACTGAGTAATTCAAAAATTTTTCCCGTAGCAATTGCTTTCATTTGCCAAAAAAAAAAAATTCCTTAAATTGCTTACAACATTCTTGAAGTATCATTTCCTAGTTATTATCTTCTATCTTTTCATTTGAACAATTTAATAAATCATGCTGATCAGAGATGAATCCTAAATTAAATTGAAATTCACTGAAATCACTGGAAAATTTATACTGTTTGAATGGAGAAAGAATGAAACAAATATTCTCTCCTACCAGATGAAAGAGAGGATCGAGAAGGAGAAGATGAGGGTCAAGACCGATGACCCCGGGAGCTAACATCCTCGGTCTATGTGATGCAGATTTTGAAATGGATACCAATGATGTAATAAATTAAAAACCTAAATTATTAAAACTAAATGATCTGAAATCGATTTGTATTGATTGATTGTTCATTTCACATGATGCATTTCCTCATTGATTTCAATGCTTAAAAGCCTGTGAAATCTAATTTTTTCTATCAGTGCACTTGGAATTATTTTAGAATGTTCTCAAAGTGCTTAGGCTTAGACTTATTGATTAGAATGAATTTGTAGAAAGGAAAAAGTTGTTGCACTGATTCGATTTACAAATTAACAAATTTCATTTCTAGCATTTTTCAAATAAATTTCATTTTTATTTAAGTGGAAAAAAACCAAACATTCTGTTAGGAAATTATACGTGCAAATTTGTATTTTTTTTCCCGCTTATTAATGAATTTTTATGAGAAAAAAAAAATTTTTTTTCTTACTAAATTAAATTTTTTTAGCTAAAATGGTCAGAAAATTTGGATTTTTTTAAGCGGATTTGTAATTCATTCTATATCATTTGTAATTTTGTTAAATTTCAGCAATAATTTCAAACTTTTGGTTTACTCCTTCCATTGCTGTTTTAATAATTAATTACAAGCAAATATAAATTATGATTTAAGCTGTAATACTAACTGATATCTTTAATACAAAAAAAAAAAATTAATTTCCGCAAGCAATAAATATCCGAAATTAACTTTTATTAAATTTGATTAATAAATTTGAAAAGCATAGCTTGACTTTACGTTCGCAAAAGGATTAGCTAACAGTCGATGAATTTTTGCATGAATATAAAACTATTTGAAAATTCGAACAAATAAAAATTTTCACTCTTTTTCATTTTGAAATTGCAAACATAATACAAAACATACCTGAATTTGACATAATATAATTGTTACATCCATTACTTGTGCAGTTTGTTAGCGATTAAATAACATTTATTCTTTTAATTCATCGAAAAAAAAAAAAAAACAATCGGCAATAATGATAATTTGCTTTATTGGCAGCAAATTTCCGTTAATCATTCCGAATTGCCATTTCAGAAAGTTTTTTTTTTTTCTCCGAATAATCGTTAAATTTTCAACCGAATAGCCAACTGGATCCTTCTGAATAGAAATAATTCACCAAACAACTCCACTGCATACCATTCAAATGTTAACAAAAAAAAAAAAATTTTGTCTATTATCATCCAACAATAGTTTTTTTTTTTTTTTTCTGTCCTCAGAAATGAAAGCTTTTGAATGAAATGATTTCGCTTCGTATTACATTTCAGCTGCCATTTTACTACGCTGAAATCATAAAATACTATAATAATCAGTTCATAAATACAAACTATCCAACACATTTCCTTTTCGATTTTGTTCTGGAGAGAGAGAGAGAGAGAGAGAGAGAGAGAGAGAGAGAGAAGCAAGCAATCGAGTAAATGCAAAACTCTTAATGAAAATTTGCAATTCACTAATTTCTATTTCTGTTAACTATTTAATTAACTATTAAGGTTAACCTAAAGAAAACTAACTACTAACTATAATTAACTATATTAGAATGACTATTATTCTGTTAATTATTAGCCTAACCAGTGAAGTTAAATTAACTATTAGCTATATTTGATTGAATATCACTGTTAATGTAGTATTCTTCGATCTTGTTGTTTTTGCTACTGTTATTCTTATTAATTTCATTATTATTTCTGCTTTTGTAGTTAACTGTTGTTGCTGATGAATTAGGTAACATTAATTTTGTCATTGTTATTGTTGCTACTACTGATATCACTCATACTGTTTCTGTTGTTGTTGCACTTCTCACATATGAAATGGTTTGTTTGATTGCAAAAGAAAATTTCAAAAAAAAAAAAAAAAAAAGAAAATCAAATGTTAATTAGGAATTTCATTTAAAACAAAAACTACCGAACTAAAAAGAGACAACCAATGAGAGTAATGACTTATTGGTTTAGGCTTATTTTTTTCTTTTTTGGAATAAATTAGCATTTTATTTTTGTCTTTTTTTTTTTTAAATTAGTTTTGTTCTAGCAGATTAAAGCAGCTAACTTTTGCTAATTCAAAAATAGGTGATAGAAAAGATTTGATTAAGTGACACTTGAGTACTGCATCAAGTATCTATTTATAGAATAAATTTTTTATTTTCTAATAGAATTAAGTTTATTGTCAACGTATTAGATAGTAATATGGAGTTATCAAGGCTACTAAGTGTAATTTCCTTATCTTATCAAATAAAACTCGATATATCTGATATTTCAAGTCAAGTGTCATGGAGGAAAGAATAAATCGCCTTCCATTCCATCATTACTTCAATCTTTCATATTTGCGCTTCTCCTTCTCAGAAGAAGCAGTTGTAATTTCAAAAAGTTGTAAGTCATTACCTGATAGACGGTGGAAGTCAGTTAGCTTTTTTTTATATTTTCAACATTAAGTTTAGGCAAATTTCCTCAGTGCTTTTGGATGATTGATCAAGGATAACTGATTGATCACTGATAGTCAGATACGGAGTGATTTCTTTGCAAGAAGAAAATTTGTAGTTCTCACAAAATCTTTTATCTCGTATTGGAAACGAATTAGCGAAAAATGTTGCAGCTTTATACATCAGTCTGAAATTAATTAACAATGAGAAATAGATATCTTAGATTTATATGTAATTTAAGATTAATTAACGAATGAAAATGCTATAGCATTATGTATACAGATCTACAGTGAATAGCTAATACAGCAAATTATGAAAATTGTTGCACTTTAATTTCGAAAAATCAATCAATTTGTCAAATTAAAATTAAGAAGAAGGAAAATATAATAGAGAGGAAGGAAATGAAGGCGACAAAAATTTTTTCAACTTGTTCGTCCGTGTTCAAAAGAATGAAGAAAAATGATACAAGAAAATTAGAAAGTATAACAGCACTCTTTAGACTAATTTTTCTTTTTAAACTAGACAATTGATTGTTGAGTATTTAATCAGCTTTTTTCCTTTTTCTTTTTTTGCGAACTATTCAAATATTCATTTTTTTTTTTTGAAATAACATTGCTTTTGTCCCACACTTCGTCGCATATAAGATGCATCGAAAAATTACTCAAATGTTATCTTATTAGCACTTAAATCTCTCTGCTTATTGACTCTTTTAATTTTTAATCTTATCACTTTATCACTGATTTAGTACTATGCACGATGAAGAAGCGAAGGAAAGTAAAAGTTTAACTGTTTGTCAGAAATACAGGAAGATGAGTAGTGTTTCTTGCGGCTAGATAAGGTTGAGGAAGGGGAAACAAACAAATATTCAGTATAGTAATTAAAATCAAATATGACACTGCACTGATATCAATTTACTGATTCATTACTTTTAATTTGAGAATTTCAAACGTTGAAACTTTTACAGTAAATTCTCAAGCTGAATTTATCCGGTCATCCACTAATATTCGAAACAGATTGATGTTATTAAAAATTTCCTCTAAATTTATAATTCATGGCTTATTTTTGGGGCATTTATTTTGGAAAAAGTGAATTAAATATTGACACTGCGCATCTGCGTATTTGAAATGAAATTTTAATTGATCCGATAAAGGATAAAATAATTTTTAAGTAAAAATTCTGATATCAATTTTGGAGAGAATCAAAATTAAAAATACTTTTATAGAACAAATGAAATTCATGCTGATCCAAAGACATAATAAAAGCTATAATGGAACTTATGCGAACAAAATTATAAATTAAGATGTTATCTCTCGGAAAAAAAAGGAAAATTTGAAGTCAATAACGAATTTAGAATGAATTTGAATTAATTTTATAGGAAATTGTTTGTTTTATTCCCCACTGGTAAACTAATTCACCTCATTAATTCCCATTCTAAATCATCTTATAAAATAAATCATTATACAGTCACTAATTTAAGTTTAGAGAGAGAGAGAAAAAAAAATCAGGTCAGTAATAAGAACTTTTTAACAAAAGTATACTAATAATAATTTACTAATTCGTAACATTAACATATGTTTGGATAATGCTATCTTAGAAAACTTTGATTTTTTCTTATGAAATTTCAAAATTTTACATTTCACAACTGATTCAAAAGACGAGAAAAAAAAACAGAAAGAAAGAAAACTTCACAGAGAAATAAAAATGAATTTTAATTTGAAATGGAATAACGAAAGAGTATTTCGATGGTGGAATGGTAAAAATGCGAGCAGATAAACTATACGGCTGGAATGGATTAGATAAAGAATATCCTTTAACAATGACAACCAAATAAAAATTCAACATACAAATTATTTTTATCGTATTTCTAACAAAAAAAAAAAAAACAAAAACAAAAACAAAAACAGACGGCAAAAGAAGAGAGAAGGAATGTTTTTCGGAAGACTGAGAATTTTTCTAATTTTGAATTCTTTAATTTAAATCATATTTTTAACGAAAATGTGATGGTTCAATTTTACGGTGTCATTTATTCAAGAAAATAAAAACTGAAAATTTCAATTTTTTTTTTTGGTCTAAATTTTCAAAGCAAAAATTTTGAAGCAATTTATGGATATGTTTTTCTTTTGCCACTGAATTATAATAATAGTTGTGTAGTGGCCTGAATAAAATGTTAAAATGAGAAGGTTTAAAAAAGAAATTATGAAAAAAAAAAAAAAAAATGAAAGAAAAAAGAAGGATAAAAATATTTTCTGCACTAGGAAAACCCATGCATAATTTTTTCTTTTTTTTTTGCAACCCTGAAATAAATTTGAACGGAAATGGGTAAAATTTAAAATTCAATTGCAGTTATCATCTTTTTCTTACTTTTTCTTGCTCCTTCTAAAAGTTCACTGGCACAATTTGCAAGAGTTATCGAATATTTTTATACAAATTTTTGGCTTCACAAAATTAACTACTAATAGGTCATAGAAAATTTCACATGAAAAAGCTATCAGAAAGAAGCAATTTGAAGGAAGCCTTCAAAAAAAAAAAAAAAAAAGGAACAAGATGTAAATTATTTTCAGTAACAAATTCAGCGGTGTTTATAGGAAAAATTGTATTTACAAGACAAAAAAAATTTTCAAAATATTGTCACTTATTTTTTTTTTCGTTTTTTTTTTTTTTTTTTTTTTTTTTAATGAACAAACTTCAGTTTTAATCACTAATAACTATTTGTGTAGCTGAAATCGACGATTATAAATTATTTCAGAACTAAAAGGTATATATTATTCATGATGAAAATTAACACTTTGCTTGAGATACTTGAAAATGTGTCATAAATTTAGTAATTAAAAAACAATGCTAGAAGATAAACGAATAATGATGAGCTAACTGATAAATGATAGATAGATAACGACTGATAACAAAACTCTATTCAACCTGGTTGGTTTGATAATGATGAAATCACAAGGCAAATTGCCCTATTTGACACATTGTGTAGTGTCTCATTCCTGTTTCTCCAATAAAAGTTCACCTTCTTTTATTTAGAAAAAATGAAAAAACGGAAAAAAAAGAGAAATAACTACGTCATAAACAATCATTTTTTGCAATTCCAAGATTACGAAAACATAACTGAAATAATTATCGCAAATAAAGTAAAAAAATAAATATTTGTGATGATTGAAACGGTTTAAACGTATCAGTCGTTTAATAATATTTTGTTTAATTTTATATGTTTAATTATTTATTCTGTTTTATTTTAATTAGTTAGCTAATTAATTAATTCATCCTAATTAATTTCATTTATTTGTTTCATCTATTTGTCTTTTTTCGTTCATTTCTTTGTTCATTTTCATCCAAATAATTACCAAAAACTTTCTGAGTATGACTGATCGCAATTCCACTGATGTGATAGGATAATATTTCTAGATACGATCAATGTGATGCACGATCACATAACTGTAGTCAATTAAGGAAAGTCTATCTCTTCGCTCAAAACAAAAAGAAATAACTCGTAAAGGAAAAATTTTTAGTGTCAACTGTCAGGCAGCTTTCTTAGTCTGAACCGTAAGACAGTAGAAAATTTTCATGAAACCGGAATAAAAAGACTATTAAAAAAAAAGAAAAGAAATACTGTACAACATTGCCACTCCATAATTTAATTAATAGGTTTATTGACATTCCCATTCCATCCTTCTTTTCTTCCCTTTTTTTCTTTTGATTTTGAAATAAATTTTTTTTTTTGATTAATTAAGCATAATTTCATAAACAAGAATTTGATTTATTAGAAATCTATTTTCACTTCTTACATTGTGCATTGTTTAAAATTTGTAATAATTTTTCATCTTTGAAATAATAAGGTTGTTCAATTTCTCAGTGATTTTTCTTTTTAATACAAAAAAAAAAGAAAAAATTAGATCACTTTTATTTAATAGATTTGTTCCCTGACAAAGAAAAGAACCGCATAATTCTAATGGAGTGTTAAGCACTGAATAAAAGAAGAAACAGTGAAACTTTTTTAGTATGCCAAAATGACATTACTTAAATGATTTTTATAACTGACTGATACATTTGTAAATTTAGGTAATCATTCAGCTAACAAATTTATTAGCAGAAGAGTAAAAATTTCACTTTGAAATTTTCTTCTCTAAAAATAAAAGAAATAAAATAATTAAAAAAAAAAAATTAAACAATAACATGCTTTCCTAGATCTTTTTAACTTGTTTTTAACAATAAATGTTGAATGCAGAGAACATTGTCGAGGATTTCAATTTTATAATTAAGCGGACGAAAGAAAAAGAAAGAATGAAGTTTTGCTTTTAGTCATATAACCTTTCAAAAAAATAAATAAATAAAATAAAATTCATTCTCATTAAAAATTTATATTCGAAGTTTTTTATTTTTTTATTTGTAAAACTCATTCATAATAACATAAATTTAAGAAATGCACTGCTAACAGATTATTAATATATATTTATTTGTGAGTTTTGGTGTCACACTTACGGCTATGCATATTGTATGCAAATTATAATTGCTTTTACTGCACATTTTATAATAAACTTAATTTTGGATAGATTTCTTCTTATTCTACAAATGTAAAAGAAAGGCAAAATATACTCATCACGAATAATGCATAAATTTAATAAATGAAGCGCTTTTTAAGTTACCTATGATGGATATAACTTGTAGATGCAAACTTACTAATTAAATTTATTTTAAACGCAAACAGCCACAGAGAGTTATGGTGGAAAGAAATTGTTTAACGAAACAAAAAAAAAAGAAAAGAAAAAATTGGAAAGAATATTTAAGAAAAGACAAGGAATTTTTTTTGGGGGGGAAAAAACAAGAAATTCAGATACTTCAATGGTAGTAAATAAATTGTAGTCGGCCGAATTTCTAATTAGTAAAAAAAAAAGTGCTCGAAATTAAACTATTAATTGACTGATAGCGACAAACAACAGTTTTTCGGTTGATGATGAAAGAACGGAAAAAGCGGTGGTACTGAAATTTCAGTTTGATGATATTTAGGGCTAATTGCCTTTTTCTTTAAAGCATTAGTAACATTAGCGCCATACTCTCTCGACCTGCAATCTTTTCATCGTTTAAGAGCGAAATAATTAGGCAATAATCGAAATTTAAATGTTTTATTTTATGTTTTGTTAATTACAGGGAATTAATTAGTTCAGCAAACAACAGGAAGAAAAAGTTTCTGCTGGATTTATGACAAGTTAAATAAAATGCTTTATTGATAGTTTTATTAGTTCCTTTACAATATTTCTTTAATCTAGCTCCTAGACTGATAACATTGAAAAGAAGTGCTAGATAAATATTCGTTTATTTTAAGCATGAAAGTTCCCTCAAAAATAAAACGATCGGCGAAGAACTGAAATTAATTTTCAGAAACTGAATAAACATAAGAATAAATTTGAGAATGAACAAAACAAAATAGCTGTCTAAATGTAAAGTGAAGTCTGTTTCTTCCAACGTAATAAAGTAATTAGTAAATTACAAAGAACTTCCTTATTTCTTTCAGCTTCCGTTTCTTATCATCTTCTCGTCGAACAAATTTTAAATTGCTTGAAAATTATGGGGAAAAAATATTGCAGATCATAATTAAGACACAAAAAAATTCAGTCATTTTTTAAATGACCATTTTATTGATAATTAAAAATATTTCTCAAGTGATAATGAGCTAATAGTTCAATATTTACCTTGGCAACATATGCAATCGGAAAAGTTATCGAGCGTTTATAAATACTCTCACATTATCAACTTACTAACTGATTAGTTATACAATCAAAGGTTAATTGATTAATCACCTCACAAAATTATTCGTTGCTTAGCTTACATACACAGTAAGCAGAAATATCAGCAATAAAAACAAAAAAAAAATCATTTTTTTTTTCTTTTTCCTTCCTCTTCCTCTCTCATAATCAAATGAAAGTGTGAATTTATCGTAACAGAGAATCAACGCTTAAAACGTAACTTAAGTTTAACTTGTGTGATATAAATTTAACTTATGTGATATATAAACAAATGAAAAAAAAAATTCAGTGATAAAAAGTGTTTAGAAGAGTTTTACAAATTATTTACTGAGTCCTAATGGCAAAATATACAGCTGTATTTAGTAAACCGAAACTAAGATTCCATCATATGATCTATGCCCACGAATGATAAATTTAAAATCATTATGAAAAATTTCCATTCAAATAAAAGTCGCACCGAAGCGTCACTTTGTTTCTAATTTACTGGGAGAAAAATGCTGCAAATATCAGTTGTGCCATAAAAGAAGAACCTTTCACTTGTCATTTATATGACATAAGATAATTTCAAATTGGAAGTTGAAAAGAATAAAAGAAGTTAGCATAGTTCAGTTCAATTCATCATTTTACAATTAACTATTTAATATTTGTTTATTTGTTTAAGACAATAAATTAAAATTGTTAATTGAAATTCACTATAGAGGAAAAAACATCAATGAAAAGAAATGAAAACAAACCGGTCGAAAATAAAACAAACAGCTGAATAAAGGAAAAATAAAAAAAAAGACTAATTTGAGAGTGCACTTAAAACTCATTTCAAGTCGGATCAAACATACACTAACCATTCTTCTCTTGTTTTATTAATTATGGACATGGAATCTGCTTCCATGTATTTCTCTACAGAAATGTATAGAAAAACAGTCAGAATAAATTTATCAAAATACGAGGTAAATATTTGAAGATATAGAAAAAGCAAATAAATGATAGAAAATAAATTGAATTACACATTTAGCCAGGCGTTATATTGAAGTAACTTAAAAAGGAGCTCCAAAATCAAATAAAAACAAAACTGTCAAATAAACAGAGCTGGCCTTCTCCTCTTTTCTCTAATTTTGCATTAATTTTTCAAATCTGATGAAGGGGAAGAACTGACGAAAGTCTGGTGATAAAAAAAAAAAAGAAAAAAAAGAAAAGAAAGAAGACATATATTGACAACACAAAATTATTTTCAATTTCTGACAGTTTTTCATCCTACGTTTTTATCAAAATTTTAAGTTCAATCAAAAAAAAAACCTCACATGAGTCCAAGAAGAAAACATTTTCCTTTATCAAGAAATAGGAAAAAAGATGCAATGTATAATGTATATGTATGTACCTTATTAGGATAGGTATATAGTTCTGAAATGCAGGTGAATTCTAAATTGATCGAAATTGATGATCAATAATTAACATTGCATTTGAACATAATACTTTCTAAATGATAATGGAGAAAAGAAAAAACGAAAAAAAAAAAGCAAAAGAATAGGAAGAAAAATGAAGACTGTAAAAAAGTTTTTTTTTTTTTTTTTCAAATTAAGAAATATTATATAAAAAGAAGATGAGAAAAGAATCGGTATTAAGTAAGAATTATTATTATCTTTTTTAATGAACATAATAGCATAATTTTGTTGATATAATTTATCAACTAATTGAGTAATTTCATACATCCCTTTTTAAAGGTCAAACATAGTAATGAATGAGTTTTAACTGGAAAAAAGTTTTAGTTTCTAAATATTGTTTAAAAAATGATAATGTAATGGCACATCTGAAGTATTTCGAATGTCTGATTACCGATAATAAACAATACATGGTAGCTTTCACTATCAGTCATATATGATATTACTATTCCTTCTTAAAAATGTTAATCAGCGAACCGGAAGGAAATGTTAATTTAGTTTTCTGCAAGAAATTGACGAAGGAAAAAAGAGGATGAAATCAGAACGAATATTTGTGCAGTTTGATCAAGAATCCTTTAGAAATGTAATATCCAATGAAAAATTCAATTTTTTTTTTTTTTTTTAAGAGTTATTTAAACAGGAAGTGCATTATACACTTACATTTACATCCCCAAACACAATTCCACTGCTCTTATTTTTTCCCACTTAAAATTATTTTAATTTCTTGCATTTATCATCTAATTAATGTCTATTATTAAATTGCATCTTTTCACTTCTGTAATTTCGCTTTTCCAAAGTTGAAACAAGATGAACTGTTTTGGCCAATAAACAGTTGCTTTTTTTTTTTTGGCTATGGTAATAAAAGAGATGATGCTTTTGATTTTTGGCCAAGCCAACAGGAAATGAGACTTTCAAACTTTAATAGAAAAAACTGATAAAGCACATTAGAAAAATGAAATGCTTGATGAAATCCGATGATAATTCTTCATGTTTCTTCACACCAACAATGTAAAAAAGTTGTCAAATAGAATTCATTAGGTAATACTTCTAGCTTGGAAGTTATTTCTGATTTTCACTCACTCGTTAACGATGAATTTTTCTCACTCACAAACCTTAATTAATGTAAAAAGTAGAAAAATGTTAAATAACACGATTTGTCAGTTGGATCCAGGGGGATAGCTTTAATTAAAAGTTTAATTAGACAAAGTATCACCTACAAATCATTCATAGTCATTGTTTGGCAACTACCAATTTGCAGCAACTTGCATGATTTTCTTTTTTTTTTTTTTTTTTTTTGAGACAGTTCTTTCGGATTAAATATTTGAAAATTTTAACTTAATATTCCATAAAGCAAATATCGGATAAAATGATATGTTAAAATATGAATCAAATTCTATTTTAAGCAGAGAACGAAAATATAGTTGAAGTGGGTATTATTCCATCTTAGTGCTAATTAAAGAAATAAATAAATAAAAAAAATTTCTACAGAATAGTGGTTACTAAATTTTTTTTTAAATTAAATGAAGCAAAAAAAAAAGGCGAATTCCAAGACACAATTCAACAACATGTCTTGTATTATTTCTCATCCGCTAACAAATAATATAAATGTCGAGGATGCTACAACATAAAACTTGTCGACTAATAATAATATAATATTATATTATATTAAGATTCAAGAGGCCAAAACTGACTGTAGAAGTTTCAAAGTTCTCAATTAGGGACAAAACAAATTCGAAAAATATTATTAGCCTAATGAGCAATACGAGGCTGAAACTATTACGCATCATCCCTAACGTCTGATGGATGTTTTAGGAGTGAATTTCGCTTGTCCACTTCAAATTGAATGCTGCCATATGAAGATAACAATAATTTTTGTCTAGCAAATTTTCTGATTATTCGAGATTTACCTGCACGGATGACCATGAATCACCGATAATTTGTCAATTTTTAAAATAATTTTTTTTCATGTAATTCTTTATCATAAATATAACCATCGAACAAAAAGCATATTGTTTAAGTTTTTTGTTCCCATTGATTTCCGCTTACTACTTTTAGAAAAGTCAAATCGTAAACCCCGTAATTTTGCTTCTGTTTCAAGTATTCTCACATACATGTCCAATTTCACATTTCTAATTTCTAGTGAAATTATCTGCTTTATTATCTCAGGTAAGTGACGAACGAAAGGCAATTAAATTCCCTTTTTCGCAAACTTTATCAATGATATGAAAGATAAAATTTGTTCGCAGAATTATCGTCCATAAGTTCTATGTAAGCAAACAATTACGTTATTATATTTAGATATTTACGGTTCCATTCCATCTCGTCATCAATAATTTTATTTTTCCCACGTATTCAAGTGAACTTGTCAGTAATATATATGCCAACAGTTTAATTAATATACAATGGAAATGAAAAAAGCATAAATAATAGGTATGGTTTCTGGTACTTGATTTCTATATCAAATTAAATTCGCCTACTTTAAACAGGTAAGACTCTTTACAGAGAAATTACTGACATGCTCTCAGAGTGAAAGTATAAATTTTTTTCTTTTATGACAATTTTTATTTTTCTAAAGGAAAAATTTTCCACCATGTTCAAACTGTTCCTCGTCAAACCTCTATCACTATAAGATTCCAGGATAAATCGCTTAGCAAGGAGTATTTTAGTGATTATAAAAAAGAAGAGAATGGAGAGCTTAGTGTAAAAGTCATGAAGTTCTGAATGAACAAATGAAAATTCCGATCAGATTTATGGCGCATTCCAAAACAAACTATGCTCGAATATTTCATTTCAGTCGTAAATGAAATTCAGACTTTCTGTAGAAGTGGACTGGATAAACAGAAGATACCGGGAAATAGCCATCGTTCATACTACCGCTTTAAAATGAGTTCATTCATTTCTTTATGCAGTACAGCAATCGATTCCTTTTGTGCAAAGATACTAAAGTAAATATTTCATTTCATTTGGTTGCTGGCTGAAAAACACCCAATTTAAGGTGCATTTATACATTAGAATACTCTCAGTAACAGATATAAGGCTCACAACATTGCAGTTTGTGGAATAATAAGATTAAATACAACAGCAAAACCTTGTTAATTAATAAGCCAGATTTATCCGTAAATAGTGGCCAACAAAAGTTCAGCTTGAAGATTTTTAATTCTCTAAAGCCAGCCAAAAATTCGTTCAGAAATTAACTGCAAATTAAAACTTTGAAAAATATGTATATTCACGTATTCCTCAAATCAATAGCGCTATTTTTCATTTATAACTCACGGATCTATTGATGCATACTGCATGAATCAACAAAGAATTTCCACTCGGTTTCTGGATTTTCATTTTCCTTCTGTTTCATTCCTATAAAACTTAATGCCAAGTTTTGCAGCGTTCAAAAGATACAACATGTTGAAAGTGGAAAGTATTATCTGTATTCCTTGAAGCTGCACGGAAAAAGACTATGAGAAAGGACAGTTTTAACAGTGATGAACAAATGACAGTAAATTTTTTATAACGAAACTTATTAGAAGCTACCTTAAATACAAATCTACGAAATCTTCCATTATAATGAGAACAAACTGAAATACGGGTTCAGATTTGTACTTTTTTTCTCCAAGAAAGGTAATGAAATCTTCTTTTATCTAATCAAGAATGAGGTATCATAAAAAAAAACCACTGTCCAATAACAATAATACATGAGATCAGTAAGAATTCATTGAATATGAAGTCAAAAAACAAAAGCATAAAAAACTAATTTATATAAGGCACTTTAATAATGTCCGCAAAAACATTCAGAAGTGTCAAAATCAAGTTCTAAAAATTAACACACCCATAAAGCATAAAGAAAAGAAATAACAAAAATAATAACTTCAGATCATGAATCATAACTGGAATTTATATGATTAAAAGGTAGCAAATTTTCAAAATGTGCGAAATAAAACTTAAATTGTTTCAAACCAAATATACATCGTTTTTTGACCAAAAGAAAAAAGACTTTGGGTTGAGATAATGAAAACCAACAGATTCATCCTTGAACAACTTAACAAGATACAGCTTTTGCCGAACAAAAAGTACAGAAAAATGTAAAAGAATCTGATTTGATAGGATTCCAGAATGTAACAGATAATCATAAATTCAGCTCATCACCAAATATTAATGGAAAAATGAAACCGAGTTTTGCAATGTTTCGCTGTATAACAAGTCGACATGATTCTCGGAACTTGGTCACATCACCCTGCAAAAGTCATCGATCTACAAAGCTCATGAATTCAGATAATATTATAATAGATACTAAATATTTAGTGCATGTATATGATAATAAAACGAAAATTTTGAATATTAGACACACGCCTTCTTATCAAAGAGATATGGCAAGCAAATTTCTTTTTTTTTTTTCTGGTAAATGCATTGCAAGTCTTTATTGCCTAAATAAGGTATATTTTATAGCGAGTAAAAAATTCTCTAGTACATAATATTTGCAAAATATTTTTCCTTCCTAATAGATGCCAAGAAAAAGTTAAAGAAAGGGAAACTTTCGATAATACAAGGATATACATTTAAAGTATCAAAGAAGATTTGCATCCAAAAAAAAATTTTGAAAGAATTGGTCGGACCAAAAGAAAGTATAAGTTTTGGGAAGAGATTTTGATTAATCTTTCATTCCTAAACAACTTCAACTTACTTGGATAGGATCGATAGGTGAATTTAGTGACCGATCAAATGCAGCATTGATCATGTTCGCTGCGGATACTTCTGCATCCAAAACACTCTGAAATTTAATTCATGCTTTAATATATAAGTGCCTTACTTGTTATTAATAATAATGCAAAAAATGAAATAAATACTACAACTTTAGATCTCTTATCAAGCAGTTAATAATACTATTGGCACATGTTAAACGAGAGAACAAGATATTGAGGGAAATTTCTTGTGATGTCGTTGATGACATCAACGTAGATGTTTTTCTTCAAAAACGAGAGAAAAAAATACGAGGGTAAACGGAATATCTGAAAAAGTGGCGTAAATAGCGTACCAGCTACTACAAAACAAACGTACCGAAAAAAAAATAGATTGAAATACTTAAAATTCTATAACTATCAAATAAAATAAAAACAAACCTGAAAATATTGCCAAATGTCAAGTAAAATAATGAATCCTTCGCGACTGCTTACTCTTGTAATTACTTCAAAATATGGCACCATTTGTAGCGGCAACATTTGACCCTGCAAATTCATTAATAAGACCAAGTTACTGAAAACAAATAGACAAAAGTTGATAAGATAAAATTCA
Source organism: Setaria digitata (assembly GCA_003640385.1). NCBI lineage: Eukaryota > Metazoa > Nematoda > Chromadorea > Rhabditida > Setariidae > Setaria > Setaria digitata. The sequence goes on along the minus strand of RCAB01000418.1, from coordinate 33,163 downwards.
AAAAAAAAAAGAAAGAAAAATTCAAAGAAATTAGGTGATTGATCACATTGCTTCCTCACTAAATTTTTAAACAGTGACAAGGTTAAATATTAAAATATAAGTTTTAAATATCTGTTTTGTCACTGGCTTGAAAACCAATAAAAGCCTTTAATACTTCTAAATTTTTCCTTCTTTGTGGTTAGATAGCTTCGGCTTTAAAGATTTCTTTTTATGAAAACATCGAGAGCGAAACATCAACGATCGTTGAGAGTATAATAACGAAAAAAAATTTTTTCTATGATTTTTCAAACCTTTCGAGACAACAAAAACCATTTATCAAGCATGTCTGTAAGCTGTTTACGCGGCAGAGATTTTTGATCGGAACTATTTTCAAATTGTATCATAATGGCAGCAAGATATGCCTAAAATATCAAAAAGAAAATAAAGATAAGAATAAAAATAAAAATTCAGGTTTTTTTTTCAAAATTTACTAGATAACTAGAGAATATTCGTCGCTGAATAATTACCATTAACTGAAACTGTTAAATATTTTTCGGAACCGAAAATATGTCAAAATGGAAAATCAGAAGTGACTGAAACCAAACTAAGTGTAATAGAAACAAATCCTTAATGATAACACTTCCAACTCTACTCTGTTTAATAAATTACTGATTACCTATCCACTGCTCCTCCAATATATTACACATTTCTGACAGCTGGAAAATTTCAAACAAAAACGGAATCTTGAAGGAAAATACTATATTTTACAATTATTTGAAAATAATCCTAAATGGTTTCGAAAAAACTGGAAGAAGTTGTACTAACTTTCAAGATTGGACAACAATACCATAAACAAGGATGTATTTCAGCCAATGCCAGCATTACATCCCAAATGATTGGAATTTCCGTCAGCCTTTTTGAAACAGCGATATACCTGTCAAACAAAACTGTTAAGGGAAGGGGGATTTCTGATCACTCAAATTTAAGCCAGTATTTCCGCACAAATTAAAACAGAAGAGACATACCGGTTGCACAAAGACATTTTGCAAACAGTTTATAATATTTAAAAAAAAAGTTCAGAAAAATATTTTAACATGGAACAAAAAAAAAAATTAGCAGAAATTTCGACTTTTGAATACAGAGGAGTTATGAAATTTTAAGAAAAAAATAACCTCGGGATAATCTCACGTGCTTGTTCCCATTCTTCCCAAACGAAACTACCAGCAAGACCATCTCTGCACACTCGATCTGTTAATCGTATTGCCTATAAAGCTAAGTGTATATAAAAACCAGAACTTGGTTAATCACAACTGCGACCGAATTCGGACTATAAATGTTTGTTCCAATTAAAATTGAAATATGACCTTAGCTAATTATCGTTTCATTTCTTCCTACCTCACTTTGACTCATTTATGTTCGGTGTCATGGATAAGGAAAAAAGAAAGCTTCCTCTCTTTATCAGTTTGGAACACTGGGAATCAACTCGGATATTGTCTTTTACTATAAACTAATTAAATAAACTGCTTACAAAAGAATTGAGGAAAAGGAAAATGCAAAAATAAACCAAAACTAAGGTATAATTTAATTGAAGAAAATGACAAGAAAACCTAAAAATTTACCACTTGTTTATAAACTTGTTGATACGGTATCAAATTTCGATCCGCTCCTATCGTACTACAAAATCGCTGAAGGTACTCAAAGAAAATTAAACGGCGGATTGTACTTCCATTCTAAAATACTGCTTTAATTAGCTGATTGTATAATTTTAGGATTTAAAAATGAAGTTGCAAAAAACTTATAATAAGGTGTAAAATTTCAGTGCAAATGGAATCTTGAATGTAAACTTGAGAGCAGTAATGTAATTAATGTAATAAGTAGTTGTTACGGAAATCTGAAATTTTCATTAATTAACAGATCAAATACATTCTTGAAAGAATGATAAGGTAGATGAACCTATTTAAGTGCTGCGGTGGCTATCTGCACACGAAACTTCATTCAGCTAATAAATTAGTATGCGTCTAAATTTGATTCAATCAAAGAAAGTTGAAGTGCCGATTAGTTATCCCACCTTAACCTTTTTAATTTCCAACCGCTTTGCCCCTCGACCAATAATTCCTGAATGTGCTAAGTGTACAGCCTTTTGCCGAAATAATGGTAATTTTCGAGCCAAATCAAACAACGACTCCTCCAGTTCATCGTTTTCTTCGGCGTCTATTATATCAGTTGAGCTGTCCGTTAGTTGCAAACCACCCGAAAACTGCAACTCTTTATCCCAAGAATTAAGTGACGCGCAACCAAATAAATGACAGGCTTTCTGAAAATTTTATTTCAAAGAAATTTTTTGCGAGACTAAAGAGAAGGGAGCAATAATTCCGTTGAAGATGGCTGGTGGAAAAAAAATATGAAAATGGCTGAAATTGTGTAAATAATGAATCGTATCGCATGTTACTGTATTTTCTGAAAATAATAATAGTGACGGAAAAATCCGAGAAAATTACGGCTTACCGCAAAAGCTTCATCAAGCAAATGAATGATAAACTGCTCCCGTACGTACCCAACTTGTGATGCCAAAAATTCGTTAGCACATGTGTAAACATTTGTAAATAAAGAAAATCCTGTAGGATCATCTTCTGAAACTTCATAAAAAAGAATAAACCGTTACACGGTCATTTTAAAATAATAATAACAGAAGCGTTTTGACAATTCCAAAAATTTTAAATTTTCATCAGTCATCCAGGATTTTCTATCCAATCCCCTGTACCATCCGAATTATAACTGTACCAATTTTTTTTTATAGTTGAATAATTCTAATGATTCAAAATCCTTTAATAAAGCACGTTGAACTTCGTCCCATTCGTATGAAAAAATTTATTTAACGCAAAATAAAAATTGAGAAAAAGTTGCTCATCATGAAATACCAACCCCGTCCAACACAGTCCAACAATAAAACTGTTAACGATGCAAATTGAGCACTTAATTTGTAGGGATATTTTGGTTCCAGAACAGGTGGTGGTCCTATGGATGAGCATAGTGAAATAGCTGCTTGTACTATAGAGTCTCTCATTTCATTCCTTGAAACATCATCCTAAAACATTCATTGAAAATATGATTATTGACGGAACTTTTAAAATTGTTTGAAATACGACGATTCCGCCTAAAATGTTGCTCTTGGTAAATAACTGACTCTGAAATTAAATCTTAAACTTTTTTCTTTAAAAAAATACCATGTCCTTTCGTTTCAAACTAGATAAAGCATCTACTGTCCACCTCAAAACTTCGGTTGCCAACTCACCATAATGTTTAGACATTTCAAACCTGAAACAAAACAAAAAAATTAATTTTAGTGTCCTGATATAAATATATATATATAGCACTTACTGACAGACCTGATATATTTGATAGTGTGCTCCTCATTCGACATCTTCTCCCATTCATTCAGTATCCGTAAATTATGCAACCATCTGATATCATAAAAATTATTTTCGAAAAATGGCGTACTTGGTAAATTACCTGAAAATTTTTAACAGATCATTTCTGTATTACACTAATCGAAAAAACCAAAATCTTTATTAATACCAAACAAATGTGGTCTACATCGAGTCTCAAAAAACGGCTGTTATAATCTAGCCAATCCAGTTCTGTTGTCAAAGAAAAAAAAAAATCACTTTTAAAGTAACCTAACTTGTCCGTAACTTACCAATTTGAATCAATTTCTTTGAAGATTCACGTTTCTTTTCGAGCATCAACATTGCACGGTTAGCAAAAAAGTTTCTTATTGCATCTTCAGAGATACTTGGCATAAAAATAATTAACGATGTTAGCAGTGCAATGAGACAAGCAAGCTGAAAAAAAGGCAATTTTTTGAAATAGCTGTAGAGAAATTAACAACTTCAGCAGAATTGCTGACAAAGGATTCAAATCACAAAAAAAATCTCACTTGTTTTTCATCATTTGCTTCAATAATATATCTAGCTATAATTTCCGCTGTGCGTACAGAACCAGAAGCAATACAAAATGCGTGAATATATGGAATAAACAATTTGGATCTAAATAAAGATTTTCTGTTGAAATTACTTGAACAATTGAGTAATTTATTAAAAATAAAGTGAACAGTTAATTTTACAAAACAGTCACCGTAAAGAAAATCGATTTTGTTTTATTGGGATTTAAAAGCAACAGGAGAGAAAAGAAGATATATATATATATATATATATATAAATTGAAATAAAGAATAAATTAAATTGAAATTTGCCATATAAAAAAAGATATAGACCTTCTCCCACCAAACATTGAATTTTGCAATGCTTCTTCCAGAATTTCAACACTACTGGCACATCGTTTTAAGAGAGCATTTTCGGCGACGCTATACATTGCTTGATTATGAACCAATGACACAACCATCCCAAATATCTCTGTCTGCAAATAGGAAAGAATTTTCTATAAACAAAAAATTAAACTACATATTCAATCTCTTAAAAAAAGAGATTGAACAAGAAAATTATTTCGAATATTGAATTTAGTACAAGCTTGCTGCGAATTACCAAAACTTGGAATGCACCGTCCTTCATCGATGTCTGGAAAGATGGATCGTAGTTACCAAATTCTGGAAAAAGAAATTTATTTGTAATGCTAAAAGGAAAATATATTTCTCAAGGAGCGCTAACCTAGCTAAATTAATACTTAAGTTTAATGAAAAATATTTGAACAGGAGTATGGTCTCAACAAAAAAGTGCAACTAAGAATTGTCATGGTTCTGAAAAAAAAGAAAAGATTACACTAATTTCTTAATTTAAAAGTCAGAAATTCAGAAACCACAAACTTTTGAAAATACTGTCATCGAAAGCTACTGGTAACAATAGTTCTACGATATGCGTCAAGGCATCCGAATTCAGATAAAATATCATTTGACGTATGAATGCAGTATAAGTATATTCCGTATTCGGCAGCAGTGGTAAAAGACATTGCTTGTTTAACTGTGACACATATTTCGCACCATTGACAACAAAATTTGTTGTAACTAAAAATTCTACCAGCAGATTACAATTTCACTTCGTTTTGAAAACCAGCATCAAGATCACCATATAACTTCACATAGGGTTTCTGGAAGAACAGGCGAAAACTTTCACTTATTATCTAATTCAACTAAAGCGAGTACTCACCCAAATCATAAGCGTTATGTACCAGAAATCGTAGTATATCGGGCGAATTTGCTACCATTTTAATTAAAAATGGCAATGACAAATTTTGCAGCTGCTCTGCGGTAGCTTCAGCATTTTCGAAAACTTCTCGATCATTCTGTAAAACATTTCACATCAACATTAAACCTATTTTTTAACAGGTAGTCAGTGTATTTATTGGTTCAAACAGTCTCCGGATGTATATAATCATGTAGCTATAATAGAAGTATAACATACACCTATAATATCTCGCATTGCATTTCGTAATTCAGCGTTATTTTGACTTGCAAGAAATGTAAACACATCACAGATCGACACAAACTTCTGCTTATAACTTTCGTGAAGTTCTATGGGCACTTGACTGGTCTAAAAAATATCTAATCAATGACTCATTTGTGCAGAAAAGTGTAAAACTCAAGATATAACATAATTATGTTTAAAAAAGCTTCGAGATTGTGAAGAAAAAATAAATGTGACGAAAAAAGCATAGCAATAATAAACTAAGATACGAAAGACAGGAAAACTTAGAAGGTTTAGAATGAACAACATATAAATTTGAATTTCTAAACTAAGCTTTTTCTGAACAATGCAAATGCATGAATAATAGTGAGAATGTTTCCCCATTATATACCTTACTTATAATAATGTTAATTTCATATACTGGAAATCAGCTAATCATTTAAAACCATTTCCAGTTTGAATATATTTTACGTTAAAATGAGGATGGAAGAATTACCTGCACTGCGCTGAGATACTGTTTGAAGTCTTGCATTCCTATCTTTAACAAATGACCAACAATGGCATCAGGAAACGAAACACTGAAACAGTTATTTTCCCTGGGATCCAACTTTTTTTAGGCCAAATCTACCGTATAAAAAAAAAATCTTACTCGGTCTAGACTTCAAATCTAATGAAACTACAATCAACAAAAGATAAGATTTGAATTACATTTCTTATTGTATAGAATTAAATCAAACATGCGCCACACACAAATCTTGAACTTACGCAATGTGCAGCCATATCCAAGCAAAACAGAAACCATGCGCAGAGGCATCAATCAGTATTGATAAACATTCGTCAGGTGTAGTGTTCAGCCTGAAATTACTGTCGACAAGTTTTTCAAGTAAAGGACGTCAGCTAGTGCTGAATACTATTTGTTTAGTAGGAGACATTTTTTTATAACTTCTTAATATCGATTCCATCCCCAATCAGTACAAAGCATAACGCCGTGATATAAAAATCTTTTGATCTCATATTCTCAGAAGCATATTTATCTGATTTCGAGCTATTAGGCCTCTTAAATCTTATTTTGAAAGCTGGACTTCTAATGATCAAATGATGGTATTCAAAATGATAATATTCAAGACACTGAAAAATATGTTTAGAACTTACAACAAGGCGATTGCTTTATCTGTTAATTTGATAACACTTGAAACAGCCGGGCATGAATCGAACAAAGCAAGCAAGGCAGGCAATGTGATGCCGGCACTTTTGGCAATTGGACGCTCGTAGTTGTATTTACAAATTTCAACAAATAAATTACAAGCCCACTAGAAAAAAAAAAAACAAATTTCGGCTTTGCGAAAACAACAAAAAAGAAACCGAGATTTTCACGGTGCAAAATCATCGAAATTTTCATAGCCCAATTTTCCAATTTTCATTTCATAGCTTTTATTTCCTTGAGATTTTAATGCAATTTATCCTCTTAATGGAGCACAAAATTCTTAACAACAGTTATAATTGAAATTTCTTTTGAAATTTCGCACTACTTTACTTCACTAAACTTATCAAAATTACGAGCAACCTATGTAGCGAGACTCACACCCGTACTTATACCCTTCGGAAAATTTTAGCATTTTAACAGCTTAAAAACTGTTCAATTACTAAGATTTCGCAAAAATTCGAGCAGATTAACCAGTAAAATATTTTAAATCTTCCGCAACTTATTCTGTTCGGCCTAACTTCTTGACAAAAAATATTTTATAAAATGTCTACGACATGCACTCCACAACTTCAAGTTGATCAAATTACATCCGTCATCAAAATCATAGAGAGCATAATTTCTGCAAAACATTTTTGGATTATACTAATAGCTATTACAACAGATGGGAAATCTGAAAAGTAAAATGTACCACAAGGATATCAAATGCAGAGCCTTTTGACTGTGTTCTAACTAGCAGACGGCGAAATTCACTTGTAAGCTTCCGTACCGCACGCTCAATATTAACAGTATCAGCTGCTGCAACAAATTAATTTTTTTCATATCCAAAAGTCAGAGACTCCAGTTAAGTACATTTTGTCTTGATCATATGATGTTGACAAAATTCAGACAACAATTGTTTCAAAAAAAGTTTCCCGTCACAACTACCAAAACTTAATCGCCCGTCATTCTCGGAATTCATCCCATTTCTTCTTAAAAGCGAAACAAAGAGCAATTTCCTTAGTGGCAGGTAATCCTATATTACAGTCACTGGAATAACTTTTAAGATAGTAAATGAGCTAAATTGGATTTTCCAAGCAAAATAAATTTTCCCTATTTTCAATTGTTGCACACTCTCACAAAGTACATTTAAGGAATCCTCATCTTTTGTTGAAGCATCATTTAAATAAGTAAAGAAGCGGAGGGTGGACCAGGTTATCAAGAATGATTCAGCATTTTTTTTCTCCAAATTATTGATGTAAAGAACCTGCAGGCAAATAAAACTATACACACGCATAGATTTATTCCCTTAGGTATCCGCTTATGCAAATATTATTCACATGAAAGTTTTGAAATAAATCAAATTAATTTATCAAAATCAAACCAATATGTGGATTTTCCTTTTTGGACAAATACAAATGTGTTGCTTCATGTGTCAACATACCAATATAATTCAAAACAGCAGGTCTGTAAATGAAATTAAATTAATAAAATACAAGGTCAGTAGATGAGCTTCATGATGTGATGAAATCCAGTCCGAGGTGGTCGGAAGCTAATTCAACAGTTGTCAATTTAAATTGTGATCACACGAAATCTTGCGGTTAAAACACAAATCTTTATGTGAGCCTACTAGAAAATATAGTTCAAAACAAAACTTCTTATAGATTTAACAGTTTTCTATTGAAAACACTGAAAAAAATACGTTGTAACGTCTAACAAAAAAGATTTAAACAACTGAAGTCTTTGCTACTTTCCTTATGAATTTACGAAGCTTATTTTTACCTAATACCTCAAACGAATTATCCTAAAAATCATAAAAATCTATTAAAAATACCTGGAGCTCGGTATTTTTGACAAAATTTTTATACAGGGATCCACCAAATGTGAAGCTGCATTGTTTGCCCATATTGGTCTTAGATTCCGATATACCATTCCAATATCATCTATTCCGCCGGTAATCGCGTAAATGTCAACCAAATATCTTTGTAATATCTGATATTAAACATTATGAATTCAACAACTGCTACTATAACTAATGAAATATGGTGGCTATAACACACAATAATATTTTACTTCTAACTAGCAACTAATGAGTATGTTGAGAACAAGATTCTGCAAACTATTACCTGGGTGTTCGGAAGTTCATCATCTTCCTCAACCAATTGTATCAAACGTGGATGGTCCAAAGAAGTACCATGAGACGATAATGGATGAGCTGACATACTTAAGCTTAGTTTCCTCAAATCACTGAAAGTAAATCCAAATGATTCACAAAACATACGTATGTGAGGGAATCTTTGAACGACATCTTAGAATTAAGAATAGAGAAAACTTCAGATGCTATATAACACGACCATTAGTGCGACAATCACACCTCGCAATTTAGAACTCCTTATCAGTGCCTTACACAGAGAAACACATCATTTTCAATGTTTTCAGCAATTTAACTGAAAAATGAACTGTTCCGGTTCTGTTAAAACCACAACCAGTAATCCATTCCTGACTGCAGATAATCTTACCTCATGTTGATAACCCCTACTTATTTAATTATTTGCATGCTCATAACTCAAAATAATGCCTTAATAGCTGGCAACTTCACCATCAGATTTAATTTTAAAAAATGGATAAATGATCCTTTATTTAAGACAAAACAATAAGTTACTAGTTTGAACTTGACGAAAAAGGAATTCTACTAAAACTACCGAAGTTAAATTCTTTACTGACGCTATATTCCGAGTAAGGTTAAAAAAAAAGTTGCTATTACATTTAAATATCTTTTCAATTACCAAAGTCATTTTGACTCATATATTTATATTATTTAACGTTCATATATTTATAATCATATAACGGCCAAAATTTAAAATTTCCCCATAATTTCGAAGGAAGTTTTCGATATTTTAAAACTTTCAGAAGATAAGTAAGAGTTGATTTGTTGAATTCAATCAATTCCAGCACTTTTTTGAATTGTTCACAATAATAAAATGTGAAAATTTTTTACCCTTAACACTATTCGATCAAGTACATGGAAGTACGCTATAAACCGGGCACTATATTTTTAAAAAAGTCAATGTTATTATGGCATAACCGCAAAGGCATATTAATACTCGTTGAAAAACATATTAGAATAAAAGCAACATGATGGGAATTGCGTGCAAAAAATTCATAAGACTTGAAAAAGAAAAAAAAAGAACAAAAGGAATTCCATTTCTAACTAAATCTGAAGAGTGAAGGAAAAGATTTAAAACAGACACTTTAGAAAAAACTCCACTTTTCTAATATTCTAGTTACTACCAGTTTTTGATGTTCTATCATAATAGTCTTATGCAAAAGATCATTAAATTACATATATATTCCGTCTAAACAACAACACTGCTATAGTACGAACTAAAATAATGCAAGGAAATGAATTCATTTCTTATTTTGTTGTTGGGGCTGTTCGGCAGTTTCGAATGGTGCCGGTAATTTAAGTTCGCCTGGTACCACGTCCCATATTTCCCGAGCATATTCTGCTATCGTACGATCCGTACTGAATTTACCACTGCTTGCAATGTTCATTAAGGCCATCTGTGTCCATTTGTTTGTATTCTGGAATAAAGTTCAACTAGTATATAAAGTCATATGCAATCGTAAAAAGAATTAGTTCAATTAGTAAGTACGCAAAAAATAAGATAATGACAAAAATAATACACCAATTTTACTTTATGTTACTTTAGAAAAGTCCTATAACAGTGCAATTTTTCCCAGAAAACCAGAAAATTCAGAAAGAAATTAATCATGAAATACAACAACACACCTGATAAGTAACTTCCACCTCCTGCTGACATTTGATGAATGCGTCATAATCCGCACACACCATAAAACTTAAAAGAAAACATCGAAATAAAAGGCAGCTCATTCATTTTTCGATTAATTCGAAAATCAGTTGAGACTGTCAAACCTTTGAAGAAAATTGAAAATAAAATATTTCCATATATTCCACACCTTACTCTTTTGCTGCATTTAATAAAAGATTTCTCCTACCACTTTTTTCTTTCTCATGCGAAATTATGTACATACCCCCAAAACAGATGGACAATATTTTATACATTAATATTTTACAAGTAATATGAAGGAACCTACCGATCCCACTTTCTAAGCGCCATTGCGACATCAGTCAATAAATCAGGCTGATCAGGAGTAAAGAAACCCGTTTCAATTTGCTTCACAATTGTAGTGAGTTCCGGACTTTTGTTGATGAAATCTTCTGGATTGTAACTTAAAAAAAAAACAAACGACAAAGAAAAAACTTTTAGCAGTAAAAACCTTTTTAAACCATAAGCCATACAAGTGAACATATAAACCAGTTCTTTGGGAAATTACCCCTTTCTGTTAAGTTCAGCAACATCGTCAACTTCCATGCCAAAGATAAAGATATTCTCACGACCCATTTCTTCCATCATTTCCACATTAGCTCCATCAAGTGTACCAATGGTCAGCGCACCATTCAACTTAAGAAATCCCAGACTACAGTATGTTATACAATTCACCATTTACAAATACTGTGTTTTTAAAAACTTTCTGAATTTACTTTCTCATTATTATATAATGAGCACATGAATCATAAAACTAATTTTATTATGAGTTTTCGAATGTTGAACGGTAGACTCTTTTTGCAAAAAAAAAAAAAAATATCAAAAGTACAGAACCAACTTATTAATATAACATGATTGCAAAACAAACCATGAATTTCATGTTACCCGTTCCACTAGCTTCAGTGCCAGCAGTAGAAATTTGCTCACTAAGATCTGCGGCTGGAATAATTTTTTCGGCTAGAGAAACGCGGTAATTTTCCAGAAATACTACCTAAAATATTAATTTTTTGAGGAAATAAGAGGAAAGTGATTTCCAAAAATTTGATGCATTTTTTCCGTTGAGACTAATGAGGAGAACTGATAGTGTAGTCAAAATAAAAATTTCTTCGACTGCTTCAAAAGAAAAAAGAAAAAAATTGAAACCTTCAGTTTATTTCCAACAATCGGATCATTGTTCACTACATCTCCAACACTACCGATCAATTTGATAATTTGCTTGGCCATATGATATCCTGGAGCTGCCTGTAATGAACTTATGTTAAGGATTTTTTGAAAACTTAAGAGAAACTTTCAGCATTATATCGATATAATGTTCTGCAAGAAATTGTTAGGGATAACTATTTTTAGAAAAGTAGCGTATTTTACTCCAAAAAATAAAAACAAAAATAAAACAGTGAGGGTTAATCCACTACATTTTCGGTCAGTTAGCAGTGCGAAAAAAATAAGATAAAATAAAATCTTTAATAGAAAAAATATGATGCGAAGAAAAAAATCAACCTTCCCTCCAAAAATTACTGTACGCGGAGTAATATTTATATCTGGATTAGCTTTAATGCGATTGTAAAGTGTGATGACATGCAGTATATTCAACAGCTGACGTTTGTATTCGTGGATTCGTTTGACCTACAAATAACATAACATTTGTTTATCAGAACAAACTTTTTCTTTTGAAAGCCCTTGCACAATAATGGAAATAAACAAATTTACATAAAAAAAAAAAAATAGTATTTGTTAATACTTGCAACTACATGAGGTGCATTTTCCTTTCACTGCTATTAAGTGGAAATTATTTGTAACTAAAAAGAATGGAGAGAAAGCAAGAAGTAACAGTTCTGGGCATAAATGGAAAAAAACGGACATGGATATCAAAGATACTCGATGGGTTGATTTCAACATTATATTCGTCGCTAAGAAACTGCGCCAAACGCATCTTGTTTTCTTGTTTCACCCGACGGATAGAATCCAAAAATCCTAAATCGCTAGCAAATTTCTTCAGGTCTTGCAATTTATCAAGATCCGTAATCCAGTCTTCACCGATTTTCTAAAAAGACAAATAAACAAAGAAAAACAAAAGAAACACAGAAAGTTAACGAATTACCATTCACAGATTTGAAGTTCCTATTATGAACTGCAATAAGCTTAAAAATGAAATGTTCTAAAGATAGGAGTGCGTTCTCTTCCAGGAAATTTGCTATAACATAAGGATTCTAACAAAAAACATCTGCAACTTCTTAAGAGTAATATCTTACCTCACAGATAACATCAGCAAGCGAAGGATTCGACAGTAGAAGCCAACGTCTTGGTGTTATACCATTAGTTTTATTCTGGAATCGATTCGGGAAGAACTCGTAAAAATCTTTGAAGCTGAAGTAAAATTTATAGATTCTCTAGCTAACTATGAATAAAAATTAATCTTTAGCATGTCCCAGGTACGAAACGATGAAAAATACTTCACGCAGAAATCATAAGCTAAATGTGGGAAAGTTGATCATGTAATGACTACTAGTAAAGTAATTAGATCATTTAGCCATTATGAACTCGTGAAATTAATTCGAAGTTGTAAGATACTTAAAAGTGTTGAAATTACATTTAAAGACAACAAAAAATATTTAAAATTTCAAGCTTATGCTCTGGTATTACTTATGCTCTTAGGTCATTACTTTTTTCAAATCTACAATAAATGTGAAAAATAAATCAACAACAGTTTCAAAATTTAAGCTAGTTTCTGAAATATAATTTCTGACACAAATCCTCACACTGTTTTCTTTAGCAAATCTGAATGCAAAGCAGCAACACCGTTAACTACATGTGATCCAACAATACACAAATGTGCCATGTTGATTCTTTTTTCGCCAAATCCATCGGCTTCTTCCACAATTGACATACGACGCATACGATCGAAATCCCCCGGATATTTTGCAGCTACAGCCTTAAGTTCAATTTTTCTCCCTTTTAAACTACTAATAATTGAATTTACTACATACTAATGAAGCTTGGTTCCTCTGCATTACTCAACTAAAAGAATGGGACTAAAACTGTGATACTATAATTGGAATCAAATTTAGTCCAAATTAAAAAAAGGTTTGCCGAAATTAAAATGTAATCAACTGCACTTTTTTTAAAGAACTTCAACATTGAAACTGACATCCATGAAAATTTGGTTGATTTGATATATGATCTCCAGATGTCGTGGAAGTAAATTACCGAGCAGTGAAACTGGCCACCGTTCAAGAGCTTCTGGTAAAAGTGTATGGTTTGTATATGCAAATGTTTTCACGCAAATATCGAAAGCTTTACCGAATGGCAGACCTGAAAATTTCTTATTTTCTCTCGAAAACTCTTCAAAAGACTTTTTCAAGCCAAAAATCAAGTTACTTCACACAAACAATGTCAGCAAGTAGACCATTCTAGGGTGCGAAATTGTCAGAATTTCGCAGGGATAAAGCATAATTAGATGAAATAATTGCACCAAACCTTCGATATCAACAAATAAGCGTATCAGCTCTGGAATTCCAATTGATGGATGGGTATCATTTAATTGAATTGCGACCTGGAATGAAACAAAAGAGTAACTCAGCTTAGATTCCTTCACATCGTCTCGCTTCAATCCATTCAAAATCAGAGCAGGACTTTGACACTGACACAAATCCTCCTATGACAGAGTGGAAGTCAATGCTTCTAACTCAGATTCCAGCTTTAAACCCAAAATATTTGAAGAAATTTAATTTTGATGCACGCTTACCTTATCATGGAAATTATCCAAACTTGATCGAACAGTATCACGGCAACCATACTTACTTGATTTGTAGCGCCTGATGATGTCCTGTAGTGTGGCAGCTACCAGGAAATACTGTTGCTTTAAACGAAGTTCTTTCCCAATAAAGACCTAAAAATTAGTCAACCTGATTTATAAATCGTTGTTAGGCCATCATTCCTGCTATAACAAACTCATATATCCACTGAATTTTACCTCCACCATCAAAATCAGTAAGATATTCAGGTCCTTCTATTAGCATGATGTTTGTCTAATATTAGATGAGATAAATGCAAATAACTGCACGAAATCTTCGACATCAACAAAGCTCATAATAAAAACTGATTCAAGTTATTTTGCTTCATCAGACTTTCTGATTGTTTTGATAACTGTCACTAATTTAATTGTTAAAGAAGCACTATCTAGCATCCGTCAATAATTTAGTGTTTATTATCGGCCGTCAAATGATTTAAAGGCCAATGAAAAGTACATTATCATTGGGATATAAGACACGTGTGACATTCTCGGAGATATTACGATCCATCACTGCTTGTACATAATCACCATCATTGACTGCAAAATTCATATTATAAAGAATGCATAACCACTATTTGTAAACAAGTTTGCACATATTTCCTAACTGACATTACACCTGTTCTCTATAAAGGATTTCCAAAAATCTTATCAATAATTGAAATTTTTAATTATAAAACTTACAAAACTTGAGATGGAATTTATTTTCAGCTTTCGCTGACCACAAACGTAATGTATTGACGACATTATTTCGATATCCAGGGACAGGTGTATCGTATGGCATTGCGAACATCACTTGTGTGTTAACCCATTTGCTCTAGAATTTGGAAATATATTATTCAAATATGAAAAAAGTCCTTTTCTTTTAATTCTTTTTTTTAATGTGAATAATACGTCGGAAGGTATAAAGTTGAGTTTTTTAAAGCAAAAATTTAATAAAAGATAATATTCGTAACGAAAATAAAAGTAACAGCATTAACCACTGCGGAAAAAGCTGTTCAATAAATCATATACGTCTACACTTACATTACCGTTTGCATCTTTTTCAACTTTTCCATAAAAATTGATTGGGAGCATATATTCCGGACGAGATTTCTCCCATGGATTACCAAATCGCAGCCAGTCATCTGGCTCTTCAATCTATAGCAAATTATATCTGTAACCGCTTTTTTATGTTTTCCAGCTACTTTTCGTGTAAACTTTACCAATATATTAACTCATTTGCTCCAGAATTTCGATTTTAATTAATACATTATTCAGGCATGAAAAAGGCCTTTTTCTTTTATTTTTTTGATGTGGACGAAAAACTGGATTAGATAAAGTTTCTACCGAAGCCAAATTTTAATAAAAGATATGATTTGTTCCACTCAAAATGTCACGAGTATTTACCGCAAAACAAGGTTTTTTTGGTGGTTTATATTTTACGCTACAGTGAAATGCAGTGTAAAATATTTCCCATCATTGTAAATAGCTTGAATTTTGCTAAAGAGAAGAAATCAGTATTCACTACTGCTTTCCACTGGCCATAAAATACAAATTATCCTATGGCGAATGATCCAGGGTAAGTGATTCAAAATTATAACCTAGCTTATTTTAATAAGTCGATAAACATACTTGCCAACCATCCCGAATCAGCTGCCTGAAAATACCATACTCGTAGCGTAAACCATATCCATACGCAGCAATACCCAGTGTTGCCATCGAATCCAGAAAGCATGCTGCCAGACGGCCAAGACCACCATTTCCAAGACCAGCATCTTCTTCGATTTCTTGCAGCTCTTCCACATCCAGACCGAGCTGTAATTTTAAAAAACTATACGTAAGATTTATATCCACAAATTAATTTAGAAATTAAGAAAAATTTGCCGAGTAGTAAAATCAGGGTTAAATGCAAAATCAATCAGATGAATTTCAGTTTGGGATTTTTGAAGAAACAAAACAATCGATCATCCAAAAATCACTGCCCTAAAGAGAAGGAAAAACAAATCGTTTCTCAGTAAAAATGGTCAGCCTCCACTAACAGCCGTTTTGATATTCAACTTTTCACACGCACTACAGAGCCATGGAAGATAGTGCCAAGTATGATGCAGAAATGAAAAATGTCTTTAAAATATTGTGGGCATTTAAGCATCACGAAAAAGATACTGTCACTCAAATCTGCAGATATCAGAAGGAGAGACAATCTATGACCTTAACCTTTGACCACTGTGGATAGCGACTACTTGGATATCTCAGTTCCGTCCAACCTGGTTTGCTGGACGTAAGGACAGGATGGTTTGACATGAACGAAACTTCATCAGTCCAATCCTACCTGATATAGCGCCTCATCGATGGCTGCCTGAATGCCGATATTCATCATCGTGTTGGACAGTGTTCGACCCATATAAAATTCCAACGACAGGTAATAAACACGCTAAAAAGGATTGTTCTGATTTAAGATGCTTGATAAAAAAAAGCTATGGAAAATTTTCAACAAAGAAAATTCAGCTCTTGAAAAATTTCATTTCATAATTAAATTTTATTTAACTGAAACTGAGAAAAGAAAAAATCCCAACTTTTGGATCTTTATCGTAGTAATATTGCTGTGTACGAATCCATCGGCTCACCAGGTGATCTCTGACCGTATTTGCCAAAGCGAAGTAGTAATCTCGAGGTGTTGCTACGTTTCGATCCTTAAATTTTAGGAATTAACAATAAAAGTTGAAATAAGTAGGATTCTTTTTTTTCTTTTTGTTTTTATCTGAAATTATTATCTGAAATTTTTTTTACGAAAATATGTTTCGGTAGTTGGCTAAGAGTGACTCTCTTACTTGGAGATTGACGTGATTCTATAATACTTACAGTGAATTTTTTATTCTGCAAAATGAAGCTTTTTGTCTTACTACTACAAATCCTACTTTTTCTTTGTTTCAAACCTTAATGATGGAGAAGTGAAGATGACGGTTAAATGATTTTTTTATATTTGTAACATTTTCCACTTGAGCGATTCCACGTACGCTGATCTGTTTACGACGATCATGATCCGTGAGCATTGCCATCTTCTTGTCCTCCCTTCAATAAACCTTATTACTTTATGACTGGCTGACTTTATTGGCATTCACTCAACAGCACACGATTTCAAGAAAGTAAGTCACAATCCATATGCTGGATTTCTGCAAAATGTAGATTCTTTGAGGAACAATTAAATCTGTGTGGCAGCAGTTGAAAGACAAGTAAAATTTGGAAGGAAAAGAAGCTCAATCGTAATTGTAAGCATGATTTGCATGGAATCGGAAGGAGACGTAATGGCATCACATATGCGTAGAATTTCGGGAATGAAAAGGCACCTCACTGCTTCATTAATGGAATATTTGACACACAAGTATTGACAGGGTTTTTTTTTTTTTGTAAATCTTTTGCCAACAGGAGACTTTGAACTTACAAATAACATTTTGAAAATATTCTAAACAAAGAACTGATTTCTCTAAAGATTTCCAAAGTGATTCAGTTTGCAAGTTCGTTAGCTTAGGATTTCGCTCTCAGTAGCTATTTGCTTCAATGTGACAAAATAATTACTGCTTCAGAAAGATAAAAGACAGTTGTGTTAAGCATGGGGCTTGACCTAGGAAGTAATAACATTCAGGTTTAATATACTACGGTGTAGTTTCTATTATTTTAATACTCCTGACGTGTACTTCGAGCCTTATAAAGGATCCGAAATTGTTCGTATACCTATTACAAGAAAACAAATGCTCATTTCCAATGCTGCTTCTAGTCGTCGTTCTTCATCATTGTTTTTTTATGGATTTTATGTGCTATTTATCCCTCATCTGAAATTTCGATAAATAATCATAGTAATATCAAAAATCCATTAGAATATTCCGTAATAATATCATTCACGATACTATCTATCAATAATAGACTCGGATACTGCCAATGTCGACGTGATATACTTATTTGGACACAAAATTAATTAATTACTTGTTAAGTTACACCAACATATCCCCATCTCACCACTCACTTTTCTTCACTGCTCATTTACCTGCACACCTTTGGTTTGTTTCTGTTATTTAGTCCATCTTTCCCAAAACAAAAGAACTTTTATATTTCTTCCGAAACATTTCACCTAAATTGGAAAGAAAATTAAAATTGGCACAATTCCTTCCATTGCTACAAGCCTTGCAATCTTGATTAAAACATTAAAAAAAATAGTCGATACTTCTGTGTCAAGCACATATATACATACTCATTCGGTCATCATCAAATGATCCAAAGAACAAGCCTGGAAAAGTGGCAAGTTGTGGACTGCACAATAATGCTATGAAAAAATAAACAGATATCTTCGTAGTTTGAGAAGAATGGAGTAAGCATTTCGGTAGCACGGAATGTGATCTATCTGGCCGAACAACAGGTGGCCTCAGGGAAGTAAGCACCGTGCAATAGACGAACAGGGATGGGTCTCTCGTTTAAATGATGGAAAAGTTTTCATCTTACCTCAACTAGAAAGCAAATCCCGACGCTACTGCCAGCTAGACAAGCAAGACGAACGTCAACGGAACAACAGGCAGTGTTAGTTGCGTTTCTTCATTCCCATCTGAAATAACAACACAAACAACGACGATGACGACGACACAACTGTTGGCAATTATGCTAGCTTTTTACGAATAGTGATGTGGCTGATGGTGATAACTGCAATAATGATGGATAACGATGGTGATATGGTATGATGTGATATGATATTGATAAAATAGTGATTATGATAGTAGTAATGATAAAATGATAATTATAAGGGATGTGTTTATGTGATGAAAACTTTTTATTCTTGATTCCAATGCTAAAGATTGAAAGTTTTTTTTTTTATCTGAAAGAAAATAAACTAGTTTTCCTCACTTCAGTTGTCTCTTCTTCTTCCATTTTACCTTTTGTATAAACTATTACTAAAAAAAAAAAAAAAATGGAAAAATAAAAAAAATTTGAAATGTAACTGATACCTGGTTTGTCAAGACATTACCAGATATTATTATTAACGTCAGTAGATAGCAATATTTTAAGCAATTAAAATTAAACCACAGAAGGTAAACTTTCAAACCGAAAAAAAGTAGCACATTAAAGCAAAAGCGAATAATTTAATTACTTGAAGTAGGAATTGAAAAATGTCGGAAATTTTCAGTGAAAAAGGAGCATAGTAAATTATTTTTGATATTTAAGTTTAAAAGTAATCGAATCAAGCGACAATCAAAATAACTATTACAGCAACATTTAAAATCTGCCAGAGAGGAAAGTTTTTAAGCAAAAAACAGAAATTGAAGCTGTAAGATTTAGTAGTTTTCGTTTACAATTTGATACTAAAATCATAAATCTCAAATTTGTTCCTTCCTATGAAAAAAAAAAATGCAGACATTTATAAAAAAAAATTGCACAGAAAAAGCGAAATTTCTCCCTTTATCATAAAAATTTACAAACCTATTGCTATGTAAATAGCTTTTTTATCTTTGAAAATAATAGTAATATTAAGTATGATCACGCAACATGTCAACATTGCCACGTAATGTAATTCTGAAGACCATTACGTGCTCCGTTTCACGTGAGTCGATGTAAGTAACTTAATGTATGCGGATGGACAAATATTCATTCCCGAACAAAGTTTTGATTGCTGAAAAAAAAAAAAACTGATTAGTTAATCTCAGCAGTTAGCTAGTTACTAATTTTAATTAATGAATGAATCACAGCTGTATTAGCGAAAATAGTGACTGATAACAACCCGAGTTTATTGATTAACAAAAACTAATAACCAGTTTTTAATTTGCTATACTACAAAAAAAAAGATCGAATTCATTTTAAACGTACGATTCTTTCAGTAGCTATATTAATATTAACCAAAAAAAATACTAACATATTTGGGTATTAAAAATATTCAAAGCAAAAAAAAATACTAACAAACAAACTTATTATTGTTACTACTGTAAATGCATTATTGCTTGTTTCTTATTACAGTTGTTTTACTTTTTTTTTTTTAAATATTTGAAAAAAGAATGATTTCGTTCAAATCCAAAAACTATTGTGAGAAATCAAACCTGTCAGAACAGAATGGGACAAATATACTGGGTGAGATAACAGGCATAATACTGCAATATTACAATGAATAAAGCCAAGAAAGAAATTAACAGTAACGACAGATGTGAAGGGAAGGAAACAGAATGAAAAAAAAAAAATTCGTTCTTCTCTTTTTTAAAATCTTACCAGAAAAGAAAAAAAATGAAACTTTATTTTTGAAGAATTTTATTAAAAGAAGAAAAAGAAATTTTAATGGGTGATTTGACGAGCTTATTTTACTAAATAAGCTATCTAAATTAATAAAGAAAAGGATGAAGTTTCGTGAGTAGTCAAAAAAAGAAAAAATAAAAAGTGTATTCAATTCTATATATGCAACTAGAAAAAGAACAAAAAAGTTATAAAGAAAGACAGGATAAAATCAGGCTAAGTATATGAAGAACATAAATCTGATTATGTTGAAATACGAAACAGACAGTACACCTGGGTTTTAGATTTTAAAAGTTAAAAATTGTTAGGCTTAGAAAAAGATGTCACTACTCGATGGAGAGAATTATTTACTGAGCATACTTAGTATTAATGAGATGAGAAGGATAGATGGCATACGTAAGAGAGTAGTGAATTGAGGGAGTTATTCATTATGATTAAGAACGTTCTGATTAGTGATTGATTATTTTTTAATTTCATCAGGAAAATCGGTACAAAACTTCTTCTTTGAAGTGCAGATATTTCAAAAATGAATGGAATTTCTAGTTCTATACAAAATTGATGTTTGTTATCGAAAAAGATTAATTTGCGAATAGTCAAAATAAAGAACATTAAGATGGCAATAATTATTCTGCTAAATACTAATTGTTCTTCATTTTCTTTTATAATAATAATTAGTAATATAAAAAAAATAACACAGTAATTGGTACAGCAAAATAATGTCACCAACTGATAATGTAAAATAATGTTGACAATAACACACAAGTAAATAAATAAAAGTTGACAGTAGCACACAAGTAAATAAATAAAAGATTCAAAAAGCATTACTATAGCATAAATTTTGCTACTAGCAAAATTACTATGCAAATGACAAATGAAATTGTAAATCTTCACTTACAATAATACTGATAAAAAGTTAATTGTATGAAATGGATGGAAGAATTAAATAAGCATAAAGTGATTAATTATAATGTAAAGTTGCCAATAATAGATTACTATTAGCAACAAATAAACTGAAAAAAAAAGAAAGAAAACTAACAAATGATATGCTAAAAAGTTATTAAGTAATGCAACAAACTAATCACTAAACATCAAATCTTAATAAAATGAAATTAGCGAGTTTATTGCAAAATATCATTTTCTACCATATTAATAGTGTCAATGATATATTTACCATACAATAGCAATGTCAGCATTTCCTCCTTTATTTTTCATTCTCATCTAAAAATTATAGACTTGAGAAATGTAAATGTAGTATCTTATTAAAAATACTCGGTATCGATTTCTAGAATGATAAAAAAGGATCATTTGGTGCTGCCATTTCAATTACAAAAATTCATTCTCGATGAAAAGAACACGGACGTGGGCACGGAGCGGACACGGACTCTTGAACGCATACACACAAGCAGTAGCAGAGTTTGTAAATTTAGCGGAAAAAAAAAAGTCCGACGACAATAAGACTGATTCGAAACCTCTCTAGCATATCGTGTTACGTGTATGTGTGTGTACGTAGAAACGTATGTGCGGGTGGGTGGTGTATGTTTTAGTGCACATGAGATCGGTGCAAACGTACACGTCCGTCATTCAGGTGTGTCTGTGTGTGTATATGTGAATCTGCATGTTTGTCTGCTGTAGGTTGTATGGAAAAATAATTCTCTAACAAACTGCACTTCATTTCAAACCACTGTAAATTAGCAGCAAATTGAAGTGCTGCGGAGTAACTGAGAAGTTTTAGCCTTAAGTGTGAAAGCAGCGATGATGATATCCTTAGGACACCGTAGACGCCAACTGTGTGAGTGAGGCGTGTGACATGTACAAGGGACGAATTATGAGCTGTGTAACCCCCGAATTATGTGACACTTATGGATAGGCTTATGAGGCTTACGCTCGGTCCCTGGCTAGTTGTTATTGGGTTTAGGATTGGGGGAAGATTTGCAATGTTTACTTTTTTTATCCTTATGGATTGCAGTTGATCCTACGACTGTTGGTAGTGTGATTAGTCCGGTCCTCGAACAACATAGGTTTTATTCCTCAGTTTTTGTGAAATTGAGGAGAGTTGATGTGCCTATTTGGATGGAAAAAGAATTCATAAATGTATTCTTGGATTTGAAGTGTGTAAATAATTTTTTCAAAAAAGAAGCATTATCATCTTGCAAATTATTTCAACGAGCTTAGTAATGCTCTTCATTTTACATGCTATATTCATTGCAGTCATCAAAAAGTTTATGCTATTCTGTTTGACACAAAGTGTTCCACAATTTATCCTCAAGTGACAAAAAGTTTATGCCATCCTGTTTGACACAAAGTGTTCCGCAATTTATCCTCAAGTCACATGGGCCAAATTTCTGGACTGAAACATTCAGTCACCTCTAGTTTGGGTAGTTACACCAATAGTACTTCATTCGATGCTGTGAAAGTGGAAAAAAAAAGTGCCTAAAATGTGAGATGTGGTTCTCAGGCCATCCTTGATTCAAGTACTAACCAGGCCCAATTTTGTTTAGCTTGACAGATCGAGCAAGATGGCTTATTGAGAGCAAGCAATTGGCGTTAAATATAACGCGTTTATATGCAATTTCGCTACTGCACAGAAGAGAAATATTCGTTAATATTAGCTCAGAGTAGTGTTATCTGGATTTGTATTTTTCTCGAATTAATAGATTTTAAATTAGCTTTCTAATAGATTTTAAGTTAACCTTTTAAATTATACTTAACCTTCAATCAACTCTCTGTTCATTCTTCCAATTCTTAAACTGTTATGCTTAAAGCAATATCTTACCTTTGCTGTTGGAACTATAGCTTATTTTATAACTGTAATACTCGTTAATTAATGAAGAAATTCTCACTCTTCATTTGTGAGCAATGTGTGATGAGACAGACCTGTTTCTCTGCTAGTGCTCCTTTCTTGAACCAAAAATGTACTAAGTCCATATCATCATTGAAGCGCAAATGGCAAACTCGAAGTGTGTTTTATTCCTAAAAGCTAGCAAATTCAAAGTCTAGAAAGAAAGTGAACGGTGTTCACGTAAGGTTTTTCACAAGTTCTTCGGACGGTTTGCTTCACTAAAATGAGTGTCTGTCTTCAAATTCTATTGAATTAAAATGAAGTATCAATTCACAAAGCAATGAACAACATGATTCTGTTCAATTCTAATTCGTTATATGATGCGGTTGATAAATCAATAGCTCAACATTGGTATTGAGTACAAATTATTTGAACCAAGGAAATGCAGTGAGAATTTTTCTGAGACGGAAACAATGGTATTTCATCATATTCAGTTCTATTGTTTTTGAAGTGGAGAAAGTGCTACCAAATGCTTTCTGAGTTTTCATCGTTTTTTTTTTTTTTATGAACTCGGCAAGGTGTAGTCTATTCATCACTTAAGCAATTTTAATGAGCGCTACTTTTATTCACAATTGAAATTTTACTCTTTACTTCTACTTCACTTTGCATGGCACTTCCTGACGTATTTACGTTTCTCCTTTATCCTTTGATTTTTTTTTCTTAGCACAACTAATAAGTTCAAAGTATTCTGTGGTAGCATAAGAATCATTTTGATTTCATCGCTAGTGAAAGATAATTGGTAACCATCGCAAACACCTTTTTTTACGTAATTCTCCAAATTTGTCGATTGTACTTATCATCGATATTTAAATGACAAGCAATTGAATTATGAGAAGAGGAAAGAACAAATTTGCCTAATCCGCAAAGAACGGATTTGAAAATGAATAAATATTTGTTATCATAATTAAAAGGGAAAACTACCTTTTTTTCCATTTTCTCTTTAAAATGCGAAAATATTCTTCGTTTAGTAGTTTGCTTATCAAATTTCCTTTTCCAAGTACTTTCGAAGGGAATTTAATTCAATGTAAATATTCCAATTTTGCGAGTCATGTTAACTGTTCCCCTAACAGGCGTGGTATCACTGCTAATTGCATTCGGAAGCCAAATTGTAATCTCCTCCCAAATAAGACTTTGTCATTGACAAATGTGAGATATTGAAATAGAAAAATAAAATTCAAAATCAGAAAAATTATCAAGATCTATTTGTCTGAGAACACATAATCATCATCTCATGACTTTTTCCGCTCTTTTTATTTCCGAGAATTAATTAGACCTGAAAAATTTGCTCAATTTCCACCACAGTAGAATGCTCTCGCCTCTTCACGTAATACGATTAAAACATATCAATGAAGCTTCCTATTTAATAGAAAATTTTTATAAAGTAGGCATAGTATAGAAATGATAATGATTGCAATAGTTTCAAATAGTTTCAATTGAATTAGTTAAATATGGAACTTAGCTATATAATCAGCTGCTTTTGTTATTATTTAAGTGGTGATGCAGTAATTAGAATGGTAGTTAGTACACGATGAAATTGGTTATTGTGAGAATTTAGAAAATGAACAGCCGGCAATTTCTTTATCAATTCATTAATTTATAAGAAACACTCTTAGCTTTCTTTCTTTTTTTTTTTTTTTTTCAGTGACTAATAGCTAAGTTGGTCTGTTTCTTATCAGAACTTTATCACTGATGCTGTAATGATCAAGTTCTGATAAGAATTGTAGCATCTTCAAATAGAAATTTTGAAGGTGCTACAATTTTTATCATTGCATGATAACATATATGTCAATGTTACTCAAAAAACTTTCATACAGAGCAATGATAATGATTAGAATAGTCTCAATAAAATGTGGAATTTATCTATTAATCTTTTAATGAAATTTGTGATTGTTCAGTATCGTACTTATTAAAAAATTTTCTCTGAATGAGACAGTATGATGGAATGGTTGTTGAGAAAGGCACGCATATGTGTATACAAACCATTTGGATTTTAGTGTAAGTTGAAATTTTTCTAATTTTTAAAGTAAGTGCTAGTCTAAACTGACATTTACCAATTACCACAGCAGCTCATTTGACAAACTGTCCTAAAAATAGGACATTTTTTAGGTTCTGGACAATTGCAAAAAGGAATGGATGATCAGCAGTGAATGATTTAGGCTCTGCACTCATGAGATAGACCATTTCGATTAAAGTAGCAGCTGCTGATTCAGTTCCTTTCTCATTCACCTGGAATTAGAAACCATTAATGGCGGTAGTATTTTTAAATATCTTTAGTAGTTTCAAGTTGGAATTTCTAGTTAAATGAAAGCCGATGCAAACCTCAATGTAACCTGCTTGCAGAACATCGCTGACAGAAATTGGTTTGTCTGTAAGTTCTTTGAAATTAGCCTTGGTGCTGAAAATACTTCTGATACCAATTTGTCGAAGAGCTTCCTTTAAATTTATTCTTTCCTCTATGCGGAATTTCGGTAATTTTATCTGAAATTTATGCAAAGTATCTGAAATTGATAACATAAAAACTGTTTGTATTAATTTGTAAGGAATGACTAACAAATCATTACCACACTAAATATAATAAATAGTAAGCAACATGAATGTATTGTTAGAATCGTCATTATGGTGAATTCTGTCATCTTCAGCAACAAAGATATTTTAAAAGAAAAAAAAGTAGCTTACAACAAATGTGACTTACTTTTACGCTTTCCAGTTTTGGTTCATGAAAGTATCTATTTAGTTTGTCAGCTGATAGATTCTTCGCGACATTCGATAAGTCAAATCGCTTTTTAGGTAATATTATAACCGTTTCTAAAGTCATTTGTGTTTCAGATTTAAGATAGGGTAATTTCACAACTTGCACAAGATCATCTTCGAAATAAGGGAATTCATCCGTGATAGTCATCATGGATACCTAAATGAACAGAAATTAAAGTAGCAGAGAGCACGACGTTCATACAAACTGCGACATAATGAATGACAGAAATTTGTAATTTGTTTCCTTTACAATAATTGTAGAATTAGAGAAATATTCACATCTTTCCTCTCCGCTTCCGAACTATGGAATACTCCTTCTTCGGTATCATTCGGATCGAACTGAAATTCCCATGTTCCGCTAAAATAAAGTGCATTCAACAACAATATTGCAGTGCTGTCATCAATACTGTCTGACGTCAATAGATGCTGAATTCTATTGTTAGTTTTGTTTGAAATCCAACCGTTAATTTCCTGCAAAAGAAGCATATTTGTGATTATCAAATTCAACTATCATCAAATTGCAAAAAATTCTGAAGAGCAAAGCAAAGCCTATCTTGTCACACTCTTCTCTTTATTTTCATCATTAATACTTTCTGTAATTAATATTACTTCGACAATTTTATCGCTTTTCGCAGAAGTGAAGCTATGCAATGTTTCATCGTAATAACGTTGAAGCGTTCTGGCAAAGCTTTGCTTTGGAGAAAATTTCTCTTCCACATAAAAACGATTTGCAATATTTAACGTATAATTGTCCTTTTTATTACTGTTACCCAATAACTTCAAGAAGTGTAATCGTAGATCCGATCTTTTCGTATCTAAAAGATTGAATTTATTTTAATTCAAATAGCTCATTTTATGGCACGTATAAAATCCCTTGATATGACAATTGCATAAGAGAAGTTCTCCTCATTAGTCTCAACAAAATATGGCTCCGAAGTTGACTAGCTGTGCTTAAATCAATTTTAAAATCGAACAACGAATTCTTATGATTGAAAAATTTTCAATCTGCGATTACTTCCTTACTTCCTCCAAGAAATTTCTGCAATTCATTCTTCGTTTTGCCATCCGTCGCAAGATAAATCATAAAAAGTGCGGTTGATACCGAAAGAGGTGACAGAATGATCGATTTATTTTTTGCTGTTTTTTGCAGCAATTTAGTGGCAAACACAAGCTGAGAGCGCTCGACTGGAGAGCTAAAAATTTATGAAATTTTAAAAATCTGAAAATTGATAAGAAAATTTCATTAAATTGAAAAATTATTCAGAAAATTTGCAATGTCTTACAGGTTTTCCGCAAATGCTAGAAAGAATTGAATGCTTGCAGCTAAAAGCAGCACGGCGATGAATAGTCGATTGGTCATTCTGAAATTTTGATAAAAATATTCAAAATATTACCTCTATGCAAAAGGATATTATTTTGGAACAAATAGAAGGCTTTGATTAAATAGTAAATTAATACTTGGAAAAATTTAAGATTTTGAATTTGCAACAAGTTTCTTCGTCTTCAACTATGCAGGAGTCAAGTATTTATTTAGTTAGACTTAGTTGTTGTTGTTAATGAAATGTGAATCATTTGTAAAGCATATCATCAAAATTTGTTTTTCAGCTGTGGCCAAATGTGTAAATAGCTGCTAAATTATTTATTTTCTAACTATAACATAGTTAGATCACTCCGCCGTTAAACTCGAAAACACTTTTACCGATTTTACTTATGTTAAAATGGTTTTTGAGCGTCATACCGTAAACTACCGATAATCGAGGCGGATTCTATTTTTTTTTATCATTTTGCTAAAGTTTCTCGAGTTTGCTTTGCAAATATTGCAGTCGTCAAATTAAAGAACAATTTCCGGGGACGTGATAGTGTATGCAGAATACTTAATTGCATAAACTACATAGTTATGCTGCTATATCTTCTTACTTTAGCATATTTAAAAATTGTGCAAAATTGGAAGTGAACAATAAGAGAATGAGGTACTGTTATGAAATCCTTAATTGTCCGGATAGTTAAGGAATAATTTTAAAAATTTCGACTTTAAAAGGTATAAGTGAATGATTATCAACCAGTAGTATCTCCCTATCATATTCACAACTTCTTTTTTTTTTCCTACATAGTACGTCAAGTTTTATTTTTTCAAATCTCCTTGCCTTTGATTACATCATCGCTAAGGGAAGAATAAAAACACTTAATTTCATAAGCTCAGCACCGTTAATGAGATCTCATTACATGTTGTGATGTTGTCTTTTTTATTCATATTGAACTGATTCATTCCACTTTTCCTTTCAAATGATAGAAATGAATTTGCGAGCACTTTCACATTGCAAATTGTAAAATCAATTAAACTTTTTCGATTTTTAATTACATCAATACCAAAACTTTTCGGGAGACTTAATGAAACAGTAAGGTAGGTGAATGTTATTTATATATCATTTGAATCATTAACAAAATTAACCTAATTTTTGTCAATAATAATATAATAATCGTGTAATGCGCAACAAATAAATTTAACCATTTCGTTATTTCAAACTAGCTTAAACAATAATTGAACTGAAATTAAAAAAAATAAGCATGCACTGAGGCTTTTACAGTTTTCAATCATGATATAACAGTCACGCTAATGTCATTCATTCATCAAACACCTCGCAATCCATGGTTCTGATACTTTAAATTAAACAACACAGAGATAATATCAGTCGTATCTATTTATTCAACTGCTTTGGATATGAATACTGTTTGATCAGCGGCATAATAATTAAAATAAAATTTCACAGTCAAGCAAATTTAGCAGCTGAAACTAAACCCAAAAAAACCAAAAAGAAAGCATCATTCTCTTCTTCAGCAACTGTTGAATGCCAGATGTGAATGCTCAACAATCTGAATGCCATGAGGCTATGAGCGAATGATGCCGGGTACTGCTGTGACACTGGTCATATTATCACTGCACGGAGAAATTTATATCCCTGAGTTACTATCTTCGTCGTTCACACCCTAATTCTTAGACTTTTTTCATTTTTTTTTTTGGTTCTTTTGGTTAAACCATAATGCTTAATTTTTCTGATTTTTTTTTTTCAACAATTTTAATGGTATAAAAATACGTAAACAACAACGTCTCTCAATACCATCATTGTGCAGTTTGAATTGGACAAATATTATTGCTACAAATATCTATAAATTATGCAAACGCTAGGTTTAAAGATCATTTTTTTTTTTTTAAATTAATATTATTGTGTGTTGTCAAATCTGTGGTATATGAAGAGAAATAATTTCAGTGCTTCAAAAAAAAGACCGACATTTTTACGATTGCATAACGATAAGTAGGCAACGTCAGAATGAAACGACTGATTTTTCACCAAAACAACCATATCAGCATTAGAAAAATACGCATTTCAATCAAAATATTCAGAAAACAACTTCTAAAAATTTTTTTTAATCTTTGTAACTTGGCTGACTTATAGCCTTGTCACGAATAAAAAAAATTAATGATTTTTTTGCTCAATCAATTAATGCAGACTAAAGAGATGTTTAAAAAAAATGCATCTTCAAAAAAAAAAAAAAAGGGGCAATTACATACATGCAAATACGTATGTTAGGTATGATTACTTTGCAAAAAATGAATTTTCCACTCACTAAACTTAAGCAGCAAATAATAAAAAAGAAAAACTCAAATCCGACATTGATCTAAAAGTTAAAGCGATGATTTACAAACCAAACTGAAAAAATTGCAAGAAAAAAATCATTCAAGCAACCGAAAAAGTCCCTACAACTGAAAACACAGTTTGAAAATGCTACTTGATAATATCTTCTATTGCTTATTTAAATTCTAGTGAAAAAATATTGAATGAATTAAAAAAACGATACCTCCTGACGAACTAAATTATGATTAGAACCTGTCACTACAAAACATTAAATAGAAAAATCTTTCACGCTTGATTATCAGCCTTGCAAGAAAATTGAGTGATCCAAGCCATGATAAAATAATGCTAACTAGAAATATATCAGAAAATGCAGAAATATCTAATGCATCTGAAAATTTTTAGACTTAATCATTTCTAAAGTACAATAAGGACTGTCTGTAAAAAAGTTAAAAATAAAAGTAGCTAAAAGAGGAAATAAAAATTTTAAAATACGCAACTTCTGTCTAGTGCGAGAAAAAATTAAGTACACAGAACATAATTTTTGGGACAGAAATTAGCTGGTTCCACACGTGGAATTTTGACGACAGAAAAGATCTTATCTCAAGTAACTCGAAAAGTAACTTCGATGAGTAGTACGATAAACAAAAACTGTGCCATTCATGCATAATTATCAGTATAATGTAATTAATTACAAGGAAAAAGAAGTGATAAACTTACCTAGTAAAAAACTTGCAGAAATAATCTGAAACTCACGAATAAACATTCCTTTCCTCAAGCAGAAATAAATTACCGGACAGTGGGAGCAAAACCTTAAAAGCAAAATTTCACTATAAATTCTGACGAAAGAAAATCATGCAAATGGAAAATTTGTTGTTAAGGAGCATGCAACGGAGAAAATTATATAACAAAGAGTAATAAAATGAGAAAATAAAAATTAAAGAGAATAAATACGACGAAAGTAAAATTGAAGGTAAAAATGCGGAAGATGTTCAAAAACAAACATGCGATAATCAAGTTCAGAAAAAAAGTCATCCAGATACCATGCTTTAAAAAAAAAAAAAAAGAAAAAATCAGAGAAGATATTACGATTAAGAAAATTATGCAGTGGAAAATTTGTTGTTGAAGGCATAAAAAGGAGAAAATTATTTACGAATAAAAAAGAAAATAAGTTAAACAAAAAGAGAATAAAATAGAGTGATGACAGAAAATGAATAAGTAAAAAGAAAATGACTACTATTAAAAAAAGTATGCAGTAGATAAGATAGCAAAAAAGAACAATGAAAATCATACAGCCTAAAAGCGCAGAAAAACGTTAAACGAAAAAAATTAAGAGATTGAAAAAAGAATTAAGAATGAAAATAAATGAACATAAGCGGAAGCGAATATCTTGATGCTATTTATTCGACGTAATATTTTTATTAATTTCAGGGAAATTCCATTAATTTAGCCATCAAAAATAATGTAAAGATTTATTAATTCATTTTAAGCTAAATTTCAAATTGCAGACATGAATGCTTTGCAATTTTTCAATTTCTTATTGCCAAACAGATGGTCTGATTGAACAACAACACTTTTGTTAAAATAATCAGAGAATGTCTACTGTAGAATAATTTATAAAAAATAGTCATATTTAGAGAGACAAAAATACTTTTTTCATCTTACCAAATCAAGAAGGAAAAAACACTTTCCTTTCCTGATTTCACTACTTCCAATTAAAATTGCCTAATCAATGATGTTTCTCCGTAAACTACGAAGCTGCTTGAAGCCTTTTTTTAATGGGCAATAATAGAATGGATGGAGAGAACTATCATTTCACATTTCAAATAATTCTGTTTGCCAGTTTTTCAATTTCTTTTCAATCAACATTATCACAATTTTACTATATTCATATTGTTCATTCAAACAAATGAACAGAATTCGTTCATTTGTTTCTGGTTAATTTGCCTTAATAGTACCCTTAGGGACTGTTTTCAACTACTGAGACAAATCAATCAAAACACAAATCAGAGGAAATTAATTGAAATAGTGTGATTTTCGGAGAAAGAATAGTATGACTTACCCGTGTCAACTCATCATAATATCAACACTTTTCAGTCACTGGGGAATAATGATTAGGAATAGTATGGTCAAAAAAAGATATAGTAAGATTCCATTCCATCTAAACTATTACAGAGTATGATGATCTAGAACAAGGAAATATGATAGAAAATCAGTGACGTTTTATTTCGACTACTGATGCAAAGTAAAACTGAACGTAAAATATCCTGAAGCATTGATTGCCATTTTAAAATTCCAACGTAATCGAAAGAATCACTCAGATATGTCAAGAATTTTTTCAAAAAACTTTTTGATAATAGCATGACGCTATCTTCCAATTATGCAGTATAAACCCCAACTGGTACCAAAACTTAGAATGATTTAAACTATAGAAATAACTTATTCCCCCCTAAAAAAAAAAAAAAAAACCTTTACGAAGCAAACAGCTTTAAAAATGCTGCCTAGTACGAAATTTTTCACAGAACGATGTGTACATCGTCATTCAGCGATACAGTAATGAAAATATCAAATTATCAACTAAAATGAGGCCAAGGTATGGTTTGCTAAATTTCACAATATCTCGGTAGAATACAACATTAAAGATTAGTGTTATTTTGAGTGAGTAGTGTACAGCTATTCATTTAAGCGTGGGGTTTGTTACATGCTTCAATGTACATAACTTACAAACCACATTTACGGAGTAGATGACAACGCATGCCTGTTAAATTCCTTTTTTTTTTTTTACTCTGCACGACTCAATGATTTTTCTCTTTTAACTTTTCCACTGCATGGTCAGCAGCATCCAGAACGAAGTATTTTCCGGATCCAACATAATGAGAATATCTTCGAGATTAAAATAACGAGGATATTCTCCCGCATCCAAAATAATGGGAATATCTTCTGCATCATGCATCATCCCGATCCAACATAATGGGAATGAATATCCTCTTGATTCAAAAAATATTTCAGAAAATTGCCAACTAATGAAACAACTTTGGAAATGCTAAAAACATCGGAAATTGAACACAAAATTTCAACAGTTAACTTTTCCACATTGAAATCTTGCAACAATCAAAGAAGAAAACGGCAGCAACTCAGTATGGACCAAGCCTGCAACCTTCTGTATATGAAATGAAGCACACTCACCACACCACAAAACCAACAAAAGATTATTTAATCGAAATCGGAACAAAAATAATTCTAACCTAACTATAATCGACCGAAAAAAAAACCGTTCGAAATGATCGACCAATTAGAATAATTAAGAAGCTTCCGAAAAACAGTGCAAAAAGGCAAAAAGGCTGATAGGACGGGAAGAGGAGAAAACTTTCCCATAGATTTCTCACCTTTGAAATGGCGTCTCAGAGTAACCCAGTCCTAGTTAGTATTCATAGCAATCTTTAATTACTATTAATTCTTTGCAGGAACAACGACAAATCATAACAGAAAA
>RCAB01000417.1:0-56328 GCA_003640385.1 Setaria digitata | reverse complement strand
TATTATTATTATTATTATTATTATTATTATTATTATTATTATTATTTTTTCTTCCTCCACATTCTGTTTTGTTCAAAAAAGAATTATATCATTTTATTTCGCTACTTTTCTAGTTATTTTGCACCAAGCCTCATAAAAATGATAAAATTTGTAGCATTTTTTAATTCGTGACTCTTTGTCTACGTACTAGAATTCTGTCTGACATGATTAACCTTTTGAGAGTGGAAAATAAAAAGTGAGTGAGCACTAGCAGAGTGAGAATAAGTGAACCGGCTTTTTGATTGAAAACCGTTTCGAAATATTTTTCGGAAAAATGACTGCCATTATCCAAAATGATAATGAAATGCATTCAAAAATGCACACTTAATTGAAATTGAAGACAGAAGTAGAGAAGTCAAACTTCCAGGTAATAAGCCAATTTAGCTTCTGGTGAGAATTTTAATAGTTGTGGAGGACAAGACAGTATAATATAGGTATTTTGCAATATATTTACTTTTTTCGGATATAGGAGAACAAAAATAAGAAAGAATGACTTCACCACTGCATATTTTTTAAAGCAGTATAATGAGCTTGCTAATATTCTGCTTTCATGAACTCTCAGAAAATTCTGTTTTTTCAAAAATTATGACTTTTTGAAATATGCAGAGTTTATATTTCAAGTGACATGCGTCTTTGAGGACAAAAAAGTATTCAAAATATTGTGATCATTCAAACAGCTTTTAAAACTTTGATGGAAAAAATATATGAAACACTTATTCTTTTGCCCATTAATTTTGTCTGGGAAAGAAATTTAATTTTGTTTTGCCCAGTATTCAAGTAATTACTACCCCATAACAAATTATGCAAATTTTATGTACGCTGTGAAAACTATACTTCAGTTAAAATTAAGCGAAATCTTGAATTGAAGCTTTGCTGCGTATCTAAAAAGAAATTATAGTCATTTACCATTTCTTAAATCCATAAAATCGCGCAATATTTCATAAAAAAATCGAAGATAAATTTTTAGTCAAGTCCAAGTAGTAAAAAACGATTTTAATAAGGTGAAAGAGCGAAAGAAATTCGCTTCAGCGTTAAACTTATCGAGATCTGAAAAAGAATTATGAAAGTAGCACTATGTGAACACTGAAAGTCGACAATAAAGTAGTCATCATTTTAATGAAACCGACGAAAATAAAAATATACGTTAAAATTAATTTCATTCCTCCTAATATTTCAATAGCTGACTGGCTACCAATTTGGTATCACTAATCCTTAAATTAGCATCACTGATAGAAGTTTAATTCTCGGTTATCCATAAAAAAAAAAAAATACAGACCCACTGTAGCACACTGTTTTGTATCATCTTCGAAACTTTGGTTCGCTAAAAATTTCTTGGAGATTTGTCAAAAAAAAGTGGAATAGAATGTTAGATCAGATGATGTAAACTCTTCGGTATGATAATATGCATTAAATGATACAAAACATACAAAAGTCCTTTCTGCGCATTTCCATTTTCTTGATTAAAATTAAGAAAAATTTCAAGATTCTTCAACAAAACTAGCTCAAATACTCGATGAAACGAATACATTATTTAGTATTTTCCGCTGATTTCAAGTTTGAAATACTTTATTTTTGAGCAAAAAGTATAAAACTATTATACATGCATTTTTCCTGCCTCATCCATGAATATTCCTCTTCGTAATTTAAAGCTCTGAGAAAAAGTGTTTTGAAAAATCCTTAATTTATTTTAATAACTTAGACAGTGTTACGCAAAATTTCATGATTAGATGTGTTTAGATGAAGAGAAGAGAATATTGTTTCGAGAATGCTTCATTTTCAAAATATTACAACACGACTTGTTAAAGACTTTTCAAATAAACCTCTTTTCTCAAAATATAGCACAAAAAAATTGTCATAGCAGCGCGAAATTTGTTTCGTCTTTCATTTGCAATTGCTTAATTATAATGCTTTTGAACTTAGTGTTCAATTATTTTTGTCTTAAAAAGAAAAAATATACTTCAACATTATTTCAAAATGTCGTTATAGACAAAAATATTAGGACTAGGAGAATATATTACTCTATTAATTAGTCATTATTAGTGAAGTTACTAAAATATAGGAAATTAACGCTAGTTAGCAGATCGGCTCAGCACTGTTATAAAAGCCATTTTATACATTTCAGGATAATTTGCATGATCATGTCAATTTTTTCGTTTGCTAAAATAGTTGAAAATTTGTAGTTTGATTGAAAAAGTTGGGAATTTTAAGATTTTTGAAGCACTACGTACAAATGAAATTTGCTTCAAATACAAGCAATGAATTATTTTTTAAAAAGGCAAAATATCTC
Source organism: Setaria digitata (assembly GCA_003640385.1). Lineage (NCBI taxonomy): Eukaryota > Metazoa > Nematoda > Chromadorea > Rhabditida > Setariidae > Setaria > Setaria digitata. Next base: position 54,002 of record RCAB01000417.1, on the reverse strand, counting down.
ATCAAAAGTTGCTTTTAGATTTATATCTGGGTACGGGAACTGAAGCAAATTTTTTATGCAAATATTTCAGACATGATTAAGGAAATTTTAAGAATCAACTCATATTTAAGCACAGCATGGATCATAATGAGTCAATCCAAAAAACTGGTATTGTTTTTTGTGATTCTTTGAATGAGACGGAAAATATTGTGCCATATCTAAAGAAGGCAATATTAAGTTCTTATATTTCTAGGAAAAACAAAATAATCTGTTCCTGGTTTTCTGGAAAGTTTTGCATTTTCCTTTTATGTTCGTTTATGTTCGTCTGATATTCATGTTGAGTGATTTTGGGAGGTTGTTTTCGTAATTGTGAAGAAGGTGGACATCAATGAAACTATGATGAAATTTTAACCGAAACTAAAAAGTTACATCGTTTTGTCGTTAGACATTAGCGTCATGCTGGAATAGAGTAAATGTAATGAAGTTTACATATCTGGAAAAAAGAGAACGTAACAAATAACAGAATTGTAAAAACACAAAAATGATGGGAAAAAATATTGCGCTACATTTGTCATATAGAATCTAAAGGCCTTCTTGAACAGAATGTGAAGAAAGCAGCTGACTGATTGCAAGCATTTAATTTAATCGAAATTCTTTATTTCGATTGGTGCGTTCACCCCAATACTTAAACCTCTCATCGTATGTCCTCGAAAAACACTCACCTAAAGATAATCTTTTAACCCAAAGAATGAATTGTTTTCAAAAAAGTTGGACCTCTCCATTGGCACATTTTGCGCCTGCTTATCAGTATCTAAAAATTTGAGATGAAGAAAACGAGGCCACTAAAACAATACACTGTATAGTGATTATGTTGACAAGAAGAAATACAGTTGGGAAATAAATAGGTTTAAAGCAGTGTATATATCTCCTTAATTTGATAGTGAGTCGTTTTGAACTAAATGCCGAAAACAGTCAACTTTATGTCTTTTTTCTGATAAGCAAGATAAGGTTTTTACTGTTTGCGACTCCAATATATGATACTGAAATTAAAGTGAGCATTAAAAGTTTTCATGCATCACCTAGTGAAGTAAATGATTCCTGATATCCGAATATGTCACTGAGTAGCTAAAACAATACATTTTCGGCCAGCTTTAATGTTTTACAAAGTCAAGTCATTATGTGATTCAAATTAAACACCTTGTAGATAATAATAGTAGGCAAAAACAAAACACTGATGGACTGCTGGTTTGCATGATTAGATTAAATAAGACTGTGTAACAAATCTAGTGTTAATTTACAAGGAGCATCGTAAACCAAAGAAATTTAAGTTAATTTATTGACAATAGCTATAAAAAGTAATGGTCAAAGATAAACTTCGATTAGAACTTGATGAGGAATGAATAGGGAATTGAACGATGCAATACATCATCTCATAAAATTGAATAAAATATACTTTGTCTATGAATTAGTAATGAAAATATTACCAATTATACAAGTACGGCAGGTAATGAGTTAGATCGCTATCTCTATCGATGAAATTCGGGGTTTTTTTTTTTAGTGATATTTTACGACAGCTTAATTCTACAGGAGAATTTTTTCGTATTTTTTTGCGGTACCAAAGCTAGTATGAAAATTAAAAGTGCGTAAAGGCACTTATAATGAAATAGAATCGTGATAAGAAACTCTAACCAAAAGAAGTTTATCGATGTTCAAATTAGATTTTTAGGAAACGCGCCTAAACCTCGTTCAACAAATATAAAAGCTTATCTAAATTTTCCTAGTCTATCTAAATACTTCAGCTATCAGTAGCACTATTAGCTCATTTCATTTTAGCCAGAGGAAGATTGCTCAAATGTCTCCGCTGATTTCCCGCTCTACAAATGGTGTGGAGTGTTATCTTCTAAGCTAAAAATACTTGTTCTATGTTTCTTTCGCATGTGAAATACGCAGAACTCTATTACTCAGTCTGATGACATGTAATTTCCATTTCTTTCGAATGGACATGCTCCTGGTATTGTGGAATTAAGTTGTCGTAAAATATCACTAAAAAGCTGACTCAAATTTACAACTGTATTTTTTCCAAGACACTCACTTTGCTAGCATTACTTTTTATTACAAGGAAGGTTTAAGACTATTAAAGATGGTTATTTAAAAAAAATTCAGAGAGAGAGATGTAAATTTTAATCAGTAACAGGAGAGCAATGCGTTTTATGTCTGATACGGTTCCTTAGTCATAGGTTGGACATTAAGTCAAAAGCCGTTTTGGGAACTGATAAGTCGGAAAGTGGTGAAGGAATTAGAAATTCTCTTTTGTGAAAACTAAATTTCAAATTAAATTATTACACTAATCATTGCTTATCATCAGGAATTTTTTCATGAAATTCAATTGGAATTTCTAGTGAAAATCGTTTTTTTTTTAACGAAAATAAGATTTTCATCGCATCATTTATATCTACTTTTCAAGATTTTGCACAAATAATGTCCATTTTTTATTATTCTGATTTAGATTTTGCTTCATTAAATCAAGAAAAGTTCACTTCTGATTGTAGGGAGGAGTCATTAGAGAAGTAATGTCCGACTGAAATGCAGTTGACAAATGAGTTAAACATCCATACTTCATTAGCATGGCACGGGTAAGAGAATGCAAACTGAATGATAAGTGGCAAAGTAAGGATTCTTGACTAGGAATGAAGCGTGTGAAGTGGAAAATGTGAAGACGAGAAAGAAGATGGATGGTGTGCTGAATTGTAGATTAACTAAGGACGAATACAGAATGTCGTGGTGTCCAGACGAAAACAAAAAAAATATTCTCATAATGACGTACAAGGGTAACGTTATCACCCCCACCACCCTCATCCGAACGCGAGCCCGAACCCAAGCCGGACCTTGAGCGCAGACGCACTCCACCTTCAAATAACCAGCTGACTGGAGTACAGCAAACAGGACATATGATGCAATTCGATGTGCACAGGATTACTGCAGACCTCCTTCACCTCTACTAAACAAAACGTTGTTGTAAGGAAACATATGTTGCCTCGTTAAAAGTAGGGGAGAAAAGAAAGCGCTGAGGTGATGTTCGTGCTGTGGTCACCAATTTGCCGTATTTCTCCACTCCAAAATATTCTGCTGCTAAACTCTCTTGCAGATGTGCCGCTCTGAACTTTCTGGAATTTCAAATCCAAAGGAATGTAGCCCGTTCTTACCAGAAATATTTCCACCAGTACAGATGGTGGAAATATCTTTTAGATGCCTGCCAAATCATTAGCTGCTCCTGCTGTCTTACACTTCAAAAACTTGTGGCTTAAAGAATTCCGATACAAGAATGGGTCGGATATCTTTATACTAAAGGAAATTTTACAGCAAATATTCCTTTGCTTTCTGTAGTCAAAAAAATCACCAGCAAAACATAACTAACCTTAAGCATAATGTAAGCTTGAGCAATATTTAAATCCTTCTTTATATTCCAGCAGATACAACTCTGCTAAAGGTTCAATGGAATAACACGGAAGCGATTTAATGTAAATCATTTCATCCCTACTGTACGGTCAAGTATGATATATGGAAAAGCAAAGTTAAATTACCTTTAAATTTGTGCTGCCTACTCAGATCGTAAAAGATTCTCAATAAAAAGATATATGTATGTATACATATATATCTTTGAAATAATATATGATATATATATACCTCAGAAGTGCCGCTTTCTTCAACAAATATTAACGGTGCATTGTTTGTTCTGGCTTTTTTTTTCTTTTTTCCACGAGTGAATAGTTATTTCACGACGAATGTCCCGGACAGCAGTCCAAAATGCTTTAGTCTGGGCCTATCATTGTTTAAACTTTTCATTTCGTCATATCGTTTCTAAACCTCATAGTTGTAATTCAGCGATTGTTATTTATCATTCTAATTATATATACATTTAGCAGTGTTATCAGTCTTTTCGCAACATGTCAACAAAGATTGTAGTGGTTATTGTAATTTATTCGCAGCGCTTCATTGCTAGAATACATTAACCGGTAAACACCATAAATATGATGTCATTATCACCATTATTAGAATTTTTCTTTGAATTTCCACTATAAAACCACTTTTAGTGTGGTTTTTTCTGTAATATTAGTGTGAGTCTATCATTTGTGAGAGATGCAAAACGTCTTGTTAAACATTAAGATGTGTTCATTTGAAAGTTAAAAAGTTTTTGTTGAATAAATGACTCGTTATGTATTATGCACCTGCTGGACAAAACAATGGAAATTTTTTTTTTGTGGCAATTTATTTATTGCCAGCATCTTCGTGCGGAATCTCGACGCGTCAATAAATAAATCATGGTTGGGACATGTAAGTCACATCGGTGGCCTATCTGCAACATAAATAAACAAATCACTAGCGTCGCGAATCTCATTTGTATTGGCGAGCATTCGAAAAAATAGCAAAGAAAAAGGGAACATACAGAATGGAAAGTGTCCCTCATATATTCGTCGTTTTAACGATGCTTTGAAAAATACTGTTCTCTTAGTACATTACTAGTATTTGTTAAAATATCAAGTTAAAATGCGCAATCTTTTGAACATCTTTTAATATAAATCTTTTCTCTGATAGCTTTACGTTGGTCAGTTAGCTATGATGTTTATGAAAAAAAAAATGGAATTCCAGTGAAAATTTTGGTGAATTTTGTCATTAAAATGTTAAGCATATGTTTATATTTGTTAATAAATCAACTCTCTATCCGTGAATTCAGTATAACTTAATGATAGTTGTACTTTTAAAAGATGTTTTCTGAGGGGATATTTCCATTCAAAAGAAGCAAATACACCAGATGAAAAAAACCAAAACGAGGCCTTGAAATAGGAGAAAAGGAATATTTTTCATTTCTAAAATGAATCACAGGCATACAAACAACACTTCCCAGTTGTCCATACAGACACTACAAAGTTGCTCCGCTGACTGATAATCACTCGGAAACGTCTTTCCATAACAAGCATACCTTGTGTTCTTCCGAGTCTGTCTCTTCGCAGGTATGTGTGCATATGCAACATTCGACAAGTGTTTCTACAAACACACAAGGTAAGTGCGTAGATTCGGGTCCACAAGCTGAGGTGTCGCATCTAGCATCTCGACAGGACAGAACTCGTTGATCCGACCGAAACAGCAATACCTGGATATGTCTGTCTCTGTGTCTGTGTGCCTGCTCCACAAATGACGCTTTGCAAATACATTGTGATATCGCTGCATTGTGTTCGGTGGTGCCATACAAGAGGCTCCGTTGTCATTCCTTTCCAATTCTTTGGCCCAGGCTCATACAGTAACGATGGCAGCAACGATTGCGCCATCGACGGATCTGTCGTTAATGTTACTGCTGCATGTATGCGCCAGTAATGCGCACAACGCTCATTCATTGATCATTCCCTTTCTTCCAAGCCCGCCCTAATTTTTCCGCAAGTTTTACGTTTGTGTGAATATTATGTAATGCTTGACATAAGTTGAAACATTTCTGTACGTCGAAAGGTGGCAGATTTTGTTTGAAGCCTACATGATTGGACACCGCTTACCAGTAACCATCAGCTTTCGAGTTTTTGTTTACTAGGAAAAAGTTGCTGCAAAGTCATGACTCATTACTTCCTACTATAGCTTTATTTTTAATTCCATCATTCCAATTTCTTTTCCTACTTTTTAATCCTTTCCAACTCAACGATTTTTTTGATCGCATTTTCGATAATAATCCAAACATAAGCAAATTCAACTTCGTAATTAAAAAAAAAAAATCTATAAACCAAACATCATTGCCAATAACTACTAGCCAGTAATCATTTCGAAAATAGTGATAAGTTCGTGTTAACATAATCCAGATAGTCTGCTATAACAATGTGTTACCGTATTCAGCTTGCGTATTTCTGGGTATCGAATTGTAATCGGTATAAAGTTGTATTTTGTCAGCTTTGTCAAGTTAATGAATCAACTGGTTGTTGATTTTGAATTTCATGTTTGGAAATTTTTTGAAGATCAAAACTTTATTAAGAAGTATTTTCTGAATATGCTCAAAATTTTCTAGGAATACATTTTCCATCTTTTATTTAAATTTGTGTCCTTTGAAATCTAAAAAATTCGAAAACAGTTCAGGAAATAATATAACTCCACTTATTTCTAAACTCCTGCTCATAAATTTGAGTACTTCAGAAAAAGAAGCATTCTTCATTTTTAAATTTCAGCAACAATAAAAAAGGAAGAAAGAAAGGAAAAGAAAAGTCGAATGATTCGATGAAATTATCGATATTCGGAAAGTTGTGCAATTTTTCTTAGGAATCTGAACAAGACTTTTAATTTGCTTCATTAAAACACAATTTTTACCCACTCTGAATAAATAGATTTTAGAAGCTGCAGTAGAATTGAAAAATCCTTCAACCATTTGTTGCAGGAAACTTTGTCTGTTAATATTACTGTATTTTGTGAGAAGTTCCTGAAATCGAAAAAAAAAAACGTGAACAAAAATTGCAGACTTATACTACAGTTGCGGTAATTGACACACAAGGAATCTTTTTGGCTTTTAGAATGCGTTTCCAGCCGTACAATTTCTATTTCCCCAGCAGAAGGAACTAGTCCAGTGAATGTGCTATATTCAAGATTATACTTGAACCGGTCTCAGCACTTGTCTTTACTACCACTGTTTTTGTTTGTTTTTGTTTTGTATCTTGAATATTTGCTGACGAATTTTATGTAGCAAGTAGCAAATAGCTATTCTTTTTGTCAGTAACATCCTACTGCTACATGAATTGCTGATTTTGAAAGAACTTATATACATATAAGAAAATGGAACTGAAATTATTGGTTTTTACCCGTCCCTTTTTTACTTTCCCTTTTTCATCTATTCTTAAGTTTATATTGCATCGTAAGCAGATTATTTTATGACAGTTTAGAAATCTGAGAAAATTAGACGCTTACTCCACTGATAACACGAAATATCTGTGACATTCTCAATGCAATTCACTATATTTACAAAAATTTTAAAATCTTACTACTATATTAGAAAGGGATAAATAAATTCTCCGGATATTTTAAAATGCAACATGCATTTTCATCGTCAAACAGCTGCTGTAGCAGTGCATTCAAAGCTGTTCGATCTAATCATGTGCAGTGCCTCACGCAAATGAATAAGGAAGATCTGGAAGAGCGTGACATCAGTGGACAGACACCACTTCACGTGGCCGCGAAACTTGGCCTTTTGCAGGCCATTGAGTATGTTTTCCCTTTTTTCTCCATTTCTGATGCAATTCCTGGAAGTAAAAAAGATAGTTTTTTGTATAATTATTTAATACCGCTGCCTCATGACATTTAGTTTACTGCAACACGAAGCACCAGCCACACAGGATGCCGTATCGATATTTGGAGAGAACCCGGCTCTTGTTGCTGCGGGAGAGGGTCAAACGCTTAGCGTTCAGTTATTGTTCAATGGAAATTCGAAGCATACTTTAGCTCGGGCCCAGCAACGAGACATTAATGGTACCACAGTATTAATGGCTGCTGTTGCACGGGGAAACAACGACCTAGCTTTATGGCTTTTAAAGCGTTTCGGGAAAAAACTGGCAATGTTACCTAACAATTTCCGGATGCTACCGTTGCATGTCGCTGCTGCAAAAGGTATGCAATATTCTCTGAAAATGCGCGTCACGCACTTATGTAATTATCATTTCCATGAAGGGTTTAATATGCTGCATACACTGGTTTGTGTTATTTGAGTTTACAATAAGCCAGTCATCAAGATTGCTTTATATAAGTTATTGATATTTTTAGCTACTTTACTAATATGAATTCTCCTGTTGTAGGAGAATTTAGTAAATGTCGGATTTATTATTCCATTACATATTTCTTAATACGAAATACTTCTGCTCGTAGAATATCAACTCTACAGCTTTAGCCTTCACTTATTTCAATATATTATGGCCCTATTAGAGTAATTGTATCGCTCATTAGATTATAAACAGCATAATCCGATTATATGAAATATTAACTGTATATGGGATGCAACCGGAAAAGAATACATCCCAATCAGTCTTGTTCAGTTTGTTTACGGTAAATCTCAGCAGTATAAAATTAACAACACATTTCATCAATGTGACTCTGTCAATTTCTTCCAAATGGATGTAAACAAGTTTAAAAAAAACTGCAGGCAATACTGAATTTATTCGTAATGCAATCAAATATGATCGGCAGATGGTTAACTTCAGAGACCAGTTTGGTAACGTTTGTAATCGTAGATTTTTCTTAGATGACTTCATAAAAACTGGTATTTTCTTCAAAAAATAAAGCTAATCACAGCGGATTAAAAAGAAAATTCAGAAAAATACAGAAATAACAAAATTTAATTATTGCAAGGAATAAGAATACAGTGCTCCAGGATGTACGCCAGTGTTCTATGCTATTCAAGGGGGATGCTTTAATTGCGTTAGACTTTTGGTCGAGAAAGGCGATGCAGATATCTGCACAGTATCGGATAAAGGACAATCACTTCTACATGTTGCATGCCTCGCTGGTCATGCGCATATTGTGCGATGGATAGTAAATCGATCTGCAGCCAATGTTATTTTGTGGACTACGAAGGACAACGCTAATGCTATACACTGTGCTTCATGTAACCCTAAAATAATTAAAGTAGTTCATCTTCTACAAGCACAGTAGAAAAAAACCTAATCTTTTAAAATAATATGCAGAAAACAATATTCCGGGGGTTTTCATACTATCTACTTTTTTCCATTTAATTGAAAATAAATTTAAAGTGCAAACCTGACATGAAACTTTTTTAACCAACTGAATTTCTGGAATTATTTATACAATAATTGACCATGTAGAATTTTTTTTTTCCTTTTTCAGATAGTGGAAGCGTTGCTGCACTTTATATTTTACTCCATACCATACCTCATAAACGTCGACGACAAATACTTGCCCTGCGAGATTCTCGAGGTAATACTGCACTTCACTTGACAGCAATCAACAATCATACTGATGCCGCACAATATTTGGTTCGTTTTAAAATCATAGAAGTGCAAATTTCTTTTATACTTTTCGAATTCGCTTCTTAATTTCAACACGGTATTCGATTGTGCTTTCAATCCAGAAAGAAAACTATCTGGTCAAAGAAATAAAACTAGGAAGTAATGGATATCAAAACAGCTAAAGGCTAATCAGAGCAAACCTCACATAAAATGAAATAAGAAAACTTTACACCCATTCTAGCGAAAATCCCTTCATAGCGAAGCGTGCCGACTGAAGACTTCCTTATGATGTTACAGCTTGAGAGAATTTCAAATTTTCTCCAAGAAAAGAAAAACCAGTATGAATTTGTGTAATTTTGCAAGCTACGCCACAAATAAATCGTCATAGTGAGTACAATTTGAGTAGATAAACGATGTAATCAATAGTTGGTGACAACCAGTAATACTATCTTCTGAATAATCGTAAATTCTACCTGCCAACAACAATACTTTTATGGTGATTTTTTTTAGTTGGAAAATGGTGCTGAACCATTGTTACTAAATAACGGAGGACAAACAGCAGAAGCAATTGCTTACGTAAGGAAAAATTACCAACTTGCGAAGCTTTTGTCTTACTGGAAAGGTACTTCCCTTGAGTTCTGCATGAAGCTTTTTTAACATGCTTTTTCATAAATCAGTTGGAAAGTTTTTATAAATGCAATGTCAATATATTCAATCCAAAAAAGTGAAAAAAAAATTAATTGCCTTAAGAGCGAAAACAAAAGAAGACAAACATATGGTCTCCATCGTTGGTTGCTACCAATGCAGAGCTCATGAATTATATATATACACCTAATTATTGGAGTACGGCGAGCCACATAATGCCGAATAGTTCAACCTGCATTGCGCCAATGAATACTGTTACACCATCATTATCACTACAGAACAACGCCTTGAAGTACTCACCAAAGGAAAACTTTACGAGCTGCAATCCAGTGTAAGTCTTTGTATTCTGGAATGATTTAAAACAGATAAACAATAGAATATCTTCTACAGTTATTCAGTTCTTCGCATGATAAATTACATTTACTATGCATACAGTGAGGTGATAGAGAGTGAACTGCGCCCAATAACTTACGTTGCTTCGGACGAAGGTGGTCGAATTTATGAGGATCAGTCAATTCAAACGGACCGTGACTCTTTGCTAACTGCAACAAAGGTTCCTTTCGCTGAAACTTTCGTCCTGCCGTTGTTGTCATTAAACTTTTAGAAGCTTAAACAATAAAAAAGCGCTAGCTAGAACAGTAAGAAACTCGTTCCGTCAGAAATTAACGCATTAGTTTGCTGCTACATCCTTATGTATCCAATAGATTCTATGCTTTTCGCCTCTAGTTTACATTTTGTTAAAAGATCGACATTTAAGATGAAGTGTATGTCAAGGTGGCGAAAACTACGAACTGCCACTTCAAGACCCTGACCATTTTTGACTGATAATTCCCTATCACTCATGAACTAAAATGTAAAGATATAATAGAGCAGGTTTTGGATGAAGATGAGTGGCGAGAAAGTCTAGCAGCAGTGGCACAAATTGACAAAGTTCTACAGGAAATCGACGCTTGAAACAACAGCTGGTAGTATTTAAACTGAGTACCTACAACTGTTTTTTGATTTTTTGAAAAATTTGCACAGGATCCCAGATTATACAAGATAGAGGTCAAAGTTAAAGTTAAAGTCTACTCTAGAGTAACACAGCGAAATGAATGTACACCTCCTACAATGTTTATCGTTCCTAACCGGAAATTTTCCGAAAAATCGAACGGTTAGTCCTGTTTAAGTCCGTAGCGTCCGTAAAGTAATCAAAGAAAATCAGTGAATTTTCTGTGGCAGCTAATTGTTTCTTCAGTGCTCTTTCACATCTCAGGGAAATTTAAATCAAAAATCTTTGTCTCGATATATCTCGATTTCTTAATTGCGTCCCAAAGCGAAAGCATTCATATGTCTCTAGGCAAGTTTCGCGATAACTTGTCTTTAAATTTTTCTCCGCGAGCCTTTAAAACATCTCTGTTCGCCCAGTTCATTTTCTTAAACTGTATATTCTGTACCAGACAAATTTATGGAACAATGCTTATCTTATTGGTGCTCTTTTCCTCTCTTAAACAATTTTTTGCCACAGTATAAAAGTTGAAGGATTCGAAAGGTGGAGTTCGCAATATTTACGGAAAATGTTCTTGCTACAATAAACCGCAACATATTTCTTTCCTGGATCACCACCAATGTACTGATATTCCACATGTCCTCTGTGGAAGAGAACGACCCTTATGAAATGCATCAAGATTTATTCCTTTATGCCACATCCTTCCACTTCTCTTCTCAGTTATCAATCATTATCCGCTCAAATTTTCCACTCCCTTGACTTTAGTACCTAATGTTGTTTCCGAAATATCTTTAATAATGAATACACCAAAGAAAGAATCAAGGCAAGATTACCGTGAGATTAAAAAGTATATCCACAGTGTCCTCCACAAAACCATTTAAAAATTGTAAAAAAAAAAAATTTATTAAATTGCCATATACATGTTAATCACCTCGCTCTGACAATTTCTGTCGGTATCTCTCCCCTACGGGAACTTTTCTCAGCATTTTGATAATCTCTCCAGTACCTCGTCTAATTTTCTTCCTTTCAGCTAAATGGTGCTCTTTCTTCATCGCTAAACCCTCTTCTTTTGTAGCCAATCCACGTGTTTTCATTTTAAACGTCATTTGGAGTCCACCAAATGGCCCTCCTGACACATCTTCTGATACACTGATGCGTGTGGCACCCATAGTTTCGGGTTCCATCTTAAAATAATTTTTCTATAACTTGATTTTTGGACATATTCTTTGGTGCTACATTGTCTAATAAGTGGGAATTAGCAAAACCTCACGGAAGGTTCAAATAAAGTTTAACACTCAGGTATAAAAATTATGACATTTTCTGAAAATAAAATACACAGATATAAATAAACCTGAGGAGAGAACAAAACGTTTCCATTTGCGTTTTTCTGTTTCAAATATTGTATGACATCTTCACCAACATCTGACTCAATTAAGTTAAAACCCTTCGGTTTCGCAACTCTCCATTTTTTTTGAATTGTTGAATGTATTTCTTCGACTTTATCTTCATCCTCACCAGTAATCAACTAAAAGTCATCTATTTCCGAGCAAAAGTAAAAATCGATATGAGACACCTTGACACGGCATATTTAAAAGTGTGGTAATTAAACATTCATAGTCCACTCTTTTCTATTCAAACAGACGGTAAAAATACAGCTTTGCTGACGTGCTCTTTGATCACTTACAGATTGTTGTTGAGCTAAATGATTTTCTCCATCTTTTTCATCGATTTCAGTATCACCATCACTTCTGATAGTGGTGCTGCTTCTGCTTTCATGGATCTCCAGATCTTCCATACAGGAATTTTTCTGATTTCCTAATTGAAACATATTCATGATGTTGATATTATTTCCCACATCTTTAATTTGATAGGATGGAAGGGCCACTATACTCACGACTTCAGTATAAAGTGGCTGATATGCCAAATCAAGTCTGTATGAAACTTATAAACATCGTCGAACTAAATCGAAAGTAAACATCAAAGAAAAGAATTGTAACGGCAAAATAACATATCTCTTCCATAATATTACTTATACCAGCAGTACCTTTTTTTGACAGTTTCTGTCGTTCTTCCTCTAATCTTTTCAAAGTCGGGAAAAGTAACTGAAACTGTTCGCTGCTTTCATCAACTTGAAAGTCAGGGTTTGTGAACAAAGAGCCAAAGCGTTCATCTGACAAAATAGAAGTCGCATCCTTGCCCTAAAACAGAAACACTGAAATTGTACCAATACGACCCACCAAGGGCTTCTTAAGGTCTTATATTTAATTGAAAACCTTTTTCTTTATTACATTCATGTTTTCTACTTCGTCTGTCAAGGACAACAACTTGGCCGCCAATTCTTTGTTCACATTTGGCAATATCGGTTTTTTTAATCTCTTATTTACAATCGGCAAAGAGCGTTCCTCTTCGATTTTTTCCATTATCTGCAAACAAATGCAAAGGATAAAAGCAGCAACATACATGTAACAGCATCATAACTTCATGAAGATTATTACTGTGCCTTAGTAGGAGTGAGAAAATATTGAAGGAAAATAACGCACAGATTACGCTTAGATATGAAAAAATTACATCAATAATACCTTTTTCTGTTTATAATTATCATAAGCGAATGGCTGTGTAAATATTTTTGCCTTACTGTAGAGTCGAATATCTATGAAATACCCATGCATATAGGCACGCAGAAGGCTAGTACCAATAAGATGTGATAGGCCTACTTCTTCAAGCTGCTTTTTCGTCACAAATTTGTAATCATCATACACTAAAAAAAATAACTAATAAAGAGCAATAGAAGGTGGGAAAAGCGCTTCAGAACAAAAACTGCATTCTAAGATAATCAAAATATAACGGAAAATGCGAAATGTAACAGGCACTGCATCTACCGAAAAGAAAAGAAAAAAAAAAAAAAAAGAAAAAACAACTGCACGAATACCTGCAGGCTGTTCTGTCTCTTCTAATTCTTCCGTAACCGTCTCAAGATATGAGCACCACTTTGGTGCTGTGCCAATAGCCGGGACAAAATATTGCAACATTTTAGGAGCTTCATTAGCGAAAAAGAAAAGTCCTGGAATCTGTACTCATAAAACTGTTGGAGGACAGAGAGAAGCATGTTAAAATAACGCATACAGCCAATCGGCAAATATCAGGAAAAGAGGACTTATGCAGAAAATTTTCAATTCATATGTATGTAAATAAGTCACCGGAATCAGGGTACCGACAGAAATCGCTTAGATTAGTCCCAGGTTCGATTGCTGCAAACGGTTTACCATCTGTTTCTTGCCACATTTTCAACAAACGCATATCCATACTCAAAACAAGACTGTGTTCCGGCACAAAATCAATCTTTTTTATCGGTAAACCTGTTTGGTGGTCTTTGACAAACAGAGGCTTGTCAGATCGTATATCAAACAGTAGAACCTGGAAAATATTGTATACAAAAGTAAATATATATTTCGGCATAATAAACGAAAATAATTTCACTAAACTTACATGACCAGCATTCGTCCCAACTCCAACATGAAGGGCGTCTTTGAAACATACGGAAGTCACTTTGAACAGCTCACTGGAAGGATTTCATATTTCATAAAAATTAGAAATAATGACCGAAATCGAAGTGTAGGCATTATTTGTCACAAGAAATAACTTAGGATGACAAAAACCGGGTGAAAAATTGCAAATTGCCTGCTATTTGCTTGAAAATGTAAAGCACAATCAAGAATTCCACATCGATTTCCATTCCTGTGATCCCAAGCTTCAATTCGACCATCATTTGTACCACACAGAAATAACTGATGATCTTTGTTGAACTCGCAGCACGTCAGTGACGAGGACGAGGTTAAGAGGGGTGCCAAAAACTTCCCTTCCTCCAAATTCAAGCGAAAAATTTCGCTCCTATAAACAGCAGTACAACGATTTCAACGAATCAGTGAAACACGGAAAATATATTAATAATTTTGGAAGCTAAAATATGAACACAACATCTTATTTCTATCACTCATTCCTCCACATCATCTGAGAAAAGATAGACATGAATCATTTCCTTATACTAAAGCAAATAAATGAAGAGGGCGAAATAAAAGTGAATCAGCAATCAAAAGAGAGAGTTAACAAACCTCATAATTGTAAAACAATTAAACAAATAATAATCTCCAACATCCAACACTGTTATTACCAAATTTTACTGTAATATAACAAAAAAAAAAAAAGAAAAAGAAATCAACGAGAGTATGTATAACGAACTTACCCATTTCCCACAATATAGAGGTCGCTCACCTCACGACAAAAAGCCATATCACGACCAAATTTCGGAATCCTCATTCTGAAATACCTCCCATAGGCCACATGCAATTCAACATACCGTTCTTCCTCCAATAACACAAACTAAAAAAACTACCAAGTTAAAAAGTTTTTAAAATAGAATATTTTCTAGTCAACATTGAAGGCCCTTTTATCCAAGTGTTTTACTGTCAAAAAAAAAAAAAAAAAAAAAAGGCAGCCTACTTTAGAATAATCGTCACTAAGCGTAGTCAATTTCACGACATCAGCATCCAAACCACGGGAAAACTTCAGTGATAGGTCGCTTACATCAAAACACTTAAGAAGTGGTCTATACGTACCTGAAGACTCAAATGTTTAAGACGATACAAAAAAAAATTTTATCCTTACTCATCCGTTGGAAAACATTTCGAACAAATAATTTTTAGCTCATGCACGCTGTCAACTGTATATAAGATCACGAGATAAAAGTACAGGAACAGATGAAACAAGAAAAATCATATTATAAGTTTTTTGTTTTTGAAAAAAAAAATAATAGTGAAATATACCATAAAAATATTCAGATCTAGCAAATACCCGTAATTATATTATAAGGCTATCCAAACCATTAACGTAGAAGGTAGGTAATGAGCAGTATAACATCATCATACCTGTAGCAAATATGTAGCGTCCATCGGGTGATATAGTGACTGTATTGCTTATGTCAGGCATGTCAAAGTCCTGTATCAGTTGTATTCGTCTCCTCAAATCTATAAAGGAATCAGATATTTGGTCAAAACTTTTTACGAACTGCTTAAGTTTAAGGAAAACTGCTTCAGAAGTTGTGCGAATGAAACCTATATCTTTTCCTTCCAGTTTTCGTCTTTTCCGATCTGTTATCCAATCAGGGATTGACTTGCCCGCACTTAAATTGTAAATTTTAACATCGTTCGCAGAAAGGATTTGCATTTTAGATCAATGCCTGGAAATGGAGTAAAACTATTCACGGCTCTTTTAAAATCCTTACACATATTACCACCACATCTGAAATCGACTCATCACCTTGAAGTACACTACCCTGATAATTCGGATCTCCGACTGAACAAGTACATCCTAACGCCAAGAATAGCATCTACTGCTGTAAATCAATTCTGGCTATGACTAGGAACAAAATCTCCTAAGCTACAATGTCTAAGATGATGCAAAGCCCAGAGAAAAATAGCAGTACCGAAGACTACCAAACAGATGACGAGCTACCACTAACGGGACGGTCCTCAAATTATTCAATGGAAAGCCGGCTCATGGTTTAAAACGAATGCAATTTCAAGGAATCCATTCACAAATTCTTGACTAATCTTACATACCCAAGGAGTGGTTCCCAAGTAGTCCTGGACTGCAGTGAGTGGAGAGGACAGGGGAAAGTATCACCATTAAAGTTCTGAAAGGAAACTTCGATTTATTACACCTAAAGTCCCATTCGAAGGCAGATGGTACGTAGCAGTACAGGGTAGCAATCAGTAGTAAAATAAGTTATGTGCAAATTATTTTATCATGGTCTCTGCTCTAGAAAATGCTTCTCCAAGCTTTACCGAAGTACTTTAGGAAATATTTGGACAGAGATTCTTGGAGCTCTTAGGTACTAGCACTTGACAACATATTGAAAGTTCCAGTACACCATGCATTTCTTAGTACTTTTGTACAGTGATCCCTTGCCTCAATTTGTATACCAACTAATCGTCAAATTTAAAATGAATGTAATACAGCTGAACTAAACCGTGTTTCTATTTGAGTTATTAATGAGTAAAATTGCACGAATTACAGAGCTGAGACAAGTTAAAAAGACATTAACAAGCTTACTGGGAAGCTATGAAATGATGGCTTTGTGTGACATTGTCTTGTTTAGAAAAAATAATGAATACTTGTTTACAGCATTCTCATATACCAATATCAATTGCAGCATGGACGACTTCATCCGAACTATTAAAATAAGGTTAAAAGATTGTGGCAAGTATGCCTGCACAAACTTGTACGCAGCTAAAATATAAAACAAATGTTTGGTGAAGTACCACATCGAAAAAATGTGTTTGTCCTGAGCACTGTATACAAAGGCTCTGCCGTGAATGAGACTTGTCATTTGATGATTCTCCATGAGCGAAAGCATGTTATGTTTCTGGTTCAACTGAAACTTGAAACAAAACCTTTCAAGGTGACACCCGTCGAATTTTTGGTAGAGTTGGCCCTTTCGTCAGAATATTGTATAAGACAACTCATTACTTCTCAGGTTTTCACAATTTGTCCTGGAAACGTTTCCACGTCCATTTTATGTCAATCCCGTTAGCTTTGAGGGCAATCTCTTTGTACTGTGTTTGCAGCTATAAGCTATCGATGAAATTTCCATCCCTGACAGCTTTTGTTTGATTCACTGCTGAGGGCGAAATTTGCTGTACCGTGGAATACAAGTTAATTTTTTAAATAATAACAATGCAAGGTAAGCAGTAACGGATTAAGTGCAGGAGGTTCTCGTCACTACAGCAACGGTACTGAAGGAAAGGAAACTTTTACCTGCTCAGTATTTATAGTTTAGCGTGAAGCAAGTAGCAACTGCGCAAGGCTGTGACCAGTTTTGCCAACTTCCTCAGGTTACGGACAGGGAAACACGAGTACGCTGCTCCTGTGAACTTATCCCCACTGATGGCACTTCCCGAGATGAAATCGATCATGAAAGCAGCTCCTCAGTGTACTGTAAGGGTAAGGGTAAGTGCGTGGGCTGCAGCTGGCAGAAAGGTCGCCACTCAGTAAGCTTTTGCCACGTACTCCCAGTCGATATTCAAATTTTTGTACCAGACCGCACGTTGCCTTCCTTACTTGCAGCTCATCATTTCGCAAGTGTGCATTCGCCTCGCGCAGTCAACACTTATTCCTGTGAATTCGAGATTTCTCGATATTTCCTCTGCTCAAATAGAACCCTCGAAGTCGCGTATTTCCAAAAGAATCTGCCAGCTCGTGAAACGATCTCCTCGTTAGAAGTTCTGCAAAAAGGTATTTTCTTGTTACAGATCTACAATATAAAAAGTAATGAGCAGAGTAATCAATCGATTCTCACTCCATTTGAAAAGTGAGTTGCTTCGGAACAAGAATCCTCTTATCTAGTTACAAATGCACCCTTTACATTCGGATTCCTTGTAATCCAGCAAAGTAAACCGACCAGTTAATCGTCCAGATATACCATTCGATGAACATTTTAGTTTACATGGAACTAACCTAAAATAGCAATAGAAACCTAGAATATGCCACCAAATTGATGACAGGATACTGACAAGAGTGCAAGAAATGAGCAGTGAATGATCAAATCAACAGAGAAGTTTACTCTTAACATCTTAGAAAAACAAAAACACACAGTGAAAGAAATACCTATATTTCAGTTAATCTTCCATCAATATCACAGACTTGAAGGCCAGGAAAATCCCCGGTATTAGCGTTATAAGTTTTTTAACTTTCTACCCTTTAATCACTGGGCTGTAAATAGATCCTTCGGGATAATTGCTAGCAGATAGAACGACACTTCAGGAAGGATTAACAATATATATATATATATTTTTTTTTAGTTTATTCTTTACGTTGGTGGAGAAGTGAGGCTTCACACTCTTCGTTAATTCCTAGATGGCTTCAAATTGCACATTTTCAATACAGTGAAGAATCAGAAGTCACGAGACTTCATTAGGCAACAGTTACGTTCTCATTTGACATTGAGCAGTACGTAGATTTACCAATTGCCAATACTCATAAGTTAACTACCCATAAACAACTCGAGCGACTTTGGGAAAAAAAATCGCGTTAACTTAATGCTAAAACATGTTGGCACAGTTCTTCCATTTGATTGTATTCTGATGTAGCGTCGCTTAGAAATGACAGAGCCATATAAAGAGTATTCTTCTTTATTAGGTTGTCAAAACGCTCAAAGGAATAAGATCGAGATCCTCCATCAGATTCTTGAATTCCAGGAACTCAACAATTACTGCTTTTGAATAACCGCTACAACACTACCACATATGTGGTCCCAGTTAGAAGCATACTGTCTTTTTTGGCTGCATGCCAGGAGCGTTGATTGTGGATAGCGTTTTTTTGTGTCCCAGTTCCGTAATAATTAGGTGGTGTGAGGGAGATAAGACCGGGAATAGGAAGTTGGTCGCGTTTCCTGGTTTTAAGGGGGGGTTTCAGAGAAGTGTTTAAGGCATTGTATTGCATGGTCATGTGTTTCCTATTCTCTGAAATTATTTAGCTAGTAGCTTATAATGACCATTCATCATTTTTGTTTCAGTTCAACATGATGTTTGTCTTCAGCTGGCGATTTTTGTTATATTTTGGTGGAGTCCCAACCTGTTATTGAGTTTTTGACAACAGTATTCATATAAAATTTAGAATTAAAGCTTAAATAGGCTTTGTTGGAAAACGCATCCATGTCCGATACCAGCAACGAAAAACGAGCTCTCCTAGAAGAAAGTCAGCTTATAGAGGAGGCACGGAAAACGGGTGAGTTCTTTTTTTTTTTGTTTTTATTGCAGTGTTTTTTTTTTTTAATTAACCAGTGTTTAATTCTTCAACTTTTAGATAATGAATGCTTATTAGGTGACACGGAAACAACGGCTCAAGGTTCACGGATTTCGCAGCATGTCTTCAATACCAACAAGTTAGTGTTCCTGTGGTATTATTTAATGAAATATTGCCTTCTGACATTATATTTCGATATTAGTGTAGTGTGATAAGTACAGGTAAAGGGTTGCAAATATATTGGCGCTTGTTACCCTTCCACTTTTACTTAAATTCTTATTCAAATAGTGGTCTGTGTTGTAAAAATTGATGTGAGACACAAAGATAAATCATTGGTATACATTTGATCACGCAGTAGTGTAAGATATGAGCGTATACGATAATGAGGTACTTGGACTTGTCCAGCAGGTTTTCATATGTCTTTTTCTTCACATTATAAGTAGTTAACTTTGCATTATCTGTTTATCTTTTCCTTTGCTTCACCGTTATTGCTGTGGCTTTCTGCAACCAGTAGAAAAAACTTTTGTCGGTCCATAGGTGTTCAGCACATACGTAAATATCAAACATCTCCAAAAAGTTGGATTTGGGTTAGTTTTTTAGGGATGAAAGTGAAGATGCAAATGATCCTTTATTAAGAAAAATTATTATTGACGATGATAACGATTCAAAGGA
Organism: Setaria digitata; assembly: GCA_003640385.1. NCBI lineage: Eukaryota > Metazoa > Nematoda > Chromadorea > Rhabditida > Setariidae > Setaria > Setaria digitata. Next base: position 33,941 of record RCAB01000417.1, on the reverse strand, counting down.
ACGGGATAATGGTGCGGAAGATGCAGTAATTGGGTTATCATATCAGGTACTGCTGTAGCGCTATGAATAAAAGCCCATCAAATTGCTGTATATGTTGGAAATAAAGAAATTATGCTAGTTAAGTTATGTTTCTTCCTATTTCAGCAAATAGTTACCACTGGTTTCATGTTTCTGCATTATACACACTGACAGGAACAGAAAAACTTTGCTGCCCTAGTCAACTAGCGGTGACTCGGGACCAGTTCATTAAGTAATAAAATAAACTAAGAATGTTCTAAAAATTCTGACGTGGAATTTGGATTTACCTGATTCCTGTTAATTTCGAGACTAGTTATGATTCAGTTGAGTTGAGAGTTTTTTATTTTTCCTCCACTTTTGTTTCTAACTAGCTTGCGGAAGATTTATTTGTCACATATAAATAGGATCATAATTATGGAAGACGATCTGGAAACGTATCGAAAAATGATGGGGAAATCGGAGAGAAATTTCCTATTATTGGTGGACTTGCTTCATACATCGGTATATTTAGAATCTTTTAATATTTGTCACAGGGTTTCTCATATGCTTAATTGGTTGTTATCTGGCTTTAGCAGATGTTCTGATAGTTCATGATGCTTGTTTAGGAGATGATATTAATAAAGTTTCCCCAGGCCATCGTTCTCGAGATGCAAGCACGGGACACCTCTCAAGGTGAGGCATTTACTACAGCCTGCTCCTTTAACTTCTGTTCATCATCCCAAAATCTTTTTCTAGTGAAATGTTTAAAGCTTGTGTAGAGGGTTTAATCTGGACCTGAAATGTCTGAACTTCAGCACTGTTATTTGGATACCAGATCACTGCTCTAGGTACTAGTATTACTTTCAAAATGATACAAATATTTTAGATCGCATCATTATGGAACGCACTATCGGAAGATCTCAGAAGTGGACCAACGCGCTTCCGGAACTGCTGCGGGGGGTGGGTGTCGAATGAATCAGATGCGAAAGTAGGTCTTCGCAGATAAGTAACGGATTTTTATCCCTGTTGCGATTAGAGATATATTTCTAGTCTTTTTATTTTTTGTAAGCAAGAGGTTGCTAGGTTTTTGTGTGTAAAAATTAGCCCAAATACTTTGGTATGATGAGCTGTAATAGTTCCTTTAGCATTTATCGTTGTTTATTCGCCATTAAGGCTGCCAGTTCCCACCAGTGGACAGATATTTTCTCGATCAGCTCCTATCGCAGCTGCGCAGATTTATCGCTCACCTCATCGAGGTTAGATATCGTAATGGGTTGCTGAAAAATCCTTTATATCAGGAAAGTTTTTCATTTTAGTGGAATAACAGGATTCTCAAATATAAGGCATTGTCTGGACTTAATCTAAAAATATACAACAGAAAAAAAAAAAAAAAAAAAAAAGTAACATACCAGCTATCTTACTCCTTGCCACTATCTTTGACTGTTTATCCTAATGTTTCAAAATACATCTGTAGCTTCTTATTACTGTAACATCATGACTGTTTGTTTAGAAAACAAATAAAGCACAGTCCTGGAAAAAAATCTTGAAAAATAATTCGATTTCTCCTGAACATGTGTACTGTAATTATAACATGAATCCTATAGTTTGGTAACGTTTTAAATGTTGGGTAGAATAATCTAATCAAACTAAAATTTTGGAGGTAAAAGTTGTTATATTTTAAAGTTTAGCAGTGACTCAGTCATCGGCTAACAGCCAGGCCGATGTGTTGCTCCGCTCGCGTCATTTTATTGGTTCCAGTGGAGCATTCGGTTCATCGAACAAACGAGTCCTTCGACCAGCGTGAGTATTTTAAGTATTGCCTTCTTGAATAATCTGATCGTACATTATTATTAAAATTAACAGCATTGAGGACATTTAGACACCCTCCAACTCCTGCACTATCAACTTATCGTCAGAGCATACGTCAAGTAATTCCGAGCAAGTCGATTTCTGCAACAATGCCTGCTTATGCGACAGCAGTTAATCCAACAAATGCCGATTCTGATACACATACTACGGATTTGAGTATCGGTTTGGCACCGTTTCTCGTACCGTCACGACGGCCGCGTCCAGTTGTTCGGAACCGAGGTGATATTTTTTGAGATTAATCATTTTTTGTTTATAAAGATTTTATACTACAAGTGAAATATAGATAATGTATATTGGTATAGTCGAACATCGATTTTGTAAAGGAATACATGAAAAGCTTAAATGAATCTGTTCTAGCGCGATTATCACGTGAACCAGAAAAGGGAACAGAAATGATGGTACAGAAACGCATCGTCAACGATGCTCAGGTAAAAATGATCTTTGAATTTTTTTTTAATGTTATAGTAGTGATTGTTCGTAGTCCACGTCCATTCTTTGTAGTGACCAATATCCTATAGTGACAACAGTTGTTCAGACAGACATTGTTCACGAAGAGCAATCTAACAGGATTACCACTCCTCGACAACATCTTCAAAAAAATATAGCTCATAGCGGAGTCGTCAAACAGCAGTATATCATGGCAGAGCCTCTTGAACCTTGCCATGTTCCTCGTCTTCAACATTCTGGTTTACAGGTTGAGCTCATACTTAATTTTATTGTTTTAAAAGCTCAAATCACTGGCAATATTCTATAGTAGGTGTTTTTCCGAATGTTTTATAGAAGGCTTTCATGCCGCAATATTAAATAATTCAGGATTGTTTGAATCCCTTAAATCTTTCCCATGAATCCCACGAACTGTTACTCTTCTTACAGCGTGCATGCTTAAACGATGAGTCCGTTGCAAGCATAGTTGTTGATGATAAGTTATCTAAACATGTTCAAATTTCCTGTGCGGCAGCTGGTTCTAAAGCGGAAGAGCAAGAAACATTTCCTCAGGTCAATTGAGATACTAGTTTTTTTTTTTTGTGTCGAAGTCATGACTCATGTTGTGCAGTTCTTTATTAAAAGTTAATGTTAATATTAATTGATGGAATTCTGTTGTTTAAATTTGGAATTTTTTGAACTAAATTTTCCAAAGGTTGCTGTTGTTAGAGATACTTGGGAAAGAACTCAATGTAAATTCCATTAACTAACTCAGTCAAGGCAATATTAATATATTGTTTTTGACCAGACATTCTCGTATAGGTGTGCCATTAAACCTTATTTTAAAAATTCGTACCCATCGGAGGAAATCAGAATGGTTTATTTGAAGCAGAAAAAGCTTAGTAGCTTAGTTTTTTTTTTTTTAGAATCTTTCTGCTGATTCTCGAGAACCAGTTCACGTCATTAATGAAGGCAAAATATCATCTAGTTCTCAAAAAACCGCTCAGGGAAATGCAGCTTTACCTCATCATTCATGTCAGGATATCACAAAATATATTGAGGAACATTGCCGGAAATCTCGGAAGGTTATTTTGTTGCGAAGTCATACCTGTTGCGTCGTGTTTAGTTAGCTACATATGAGGTATATATAGCATATTACATAGTAGAAACACCGGTCAGGTTGTTTATTTTCATATGGAATCGATCTGGGTACACGTGTCGAGATTCTAATTTTTATTGTAGGAATCTTTCGTGGCTAATTCTCGTCAGCTGCTTACTCGACAACTCGATGAACTTCAGATGAGACAAGTCTGTATTATCCTTCGTTTTTTTTTTTTTTTGATTGTATAATTGAAGTGCAGAACAGTATGCTATCTCACTGCAATTTTTTATCACTTATAGCCCCGAAGCCGTTATTCTGAAGCCAGCATTTTTGACAGTTCAAAGAAAATTAAGGAGATGGTTCATGTTACTCATCAATCCATGATGCAGTCTGTAATAAACGTTTCGGTGAGTAGTTCCTGTGAGGGACATGTGGTGGTCCGTTTATAGTAGAATTATTAGCTGAAAATTTTAACTGGATGTGAGATTTTTTGTCCTTTTGTCCTTAATTTGTATGCTATGCTATATAAATTATTTACTTTGAATTATAGGCTGCATTTGGATAGAGAGATGTCTCTTTGCTTGATACTTTGTTCGGATTTGACAGTTGATTTGACTTAATCTTAATTCACTTTTACTTCAGAATGTTGAGGGAGGCGGTATGGACCGACAAAAACCAATGTCACCTGGCCATGTTGCTGATGTTTCTCCTCGCTCTGCTGCTCTACTGAGTCAGGATCATGAGATCGACCTGCAACAGCAGAATTTATTGCGAACAACGTCAGCTGAGGCAGAAGGTCCTATATTGTCTTCGAAAAATAAAGCGAGTATTGGCACCACACCAACATTTGGTAATGCGATATTTGTTAATTCTTCGAAAGTTCTCCTTCCACAGCATTTTGTGCTCTAAAATGCTTTTAGGACATTTCTAGACTTTCTGAAGTCGCAGGCATTGATTGATTTATATAAATTACTGGATATGTTCCTCGATGTTAATTCAAATGTCAGCTTTTTTTTTTTTTTTTTTTTTTTTTTTTTTTTTTTTTTTTTTTTTTTTTTTTTTTTTTTTTTTTTTTTTTTTTTTTTTTTTTTTTTTTTTTTTTTTTTTTTTTTTTTTTTTTTTTTTTTTTTTTTTTTTTTTTTTTTTTTTTTTTTTTTTTTTTTTTTTTTTTTTTTTTTTTTTTTTTTTTTTTTTTTTTTTTTTTTTTTTTTTTTTTTTTTTTTTTTTTTTTTTTTTTTTTTTTTTTTTTTTTTTTTTTTTTTTTTTTTTTTTTTTTTTTTTTTTTTTTTTTTTTTTTTTTCAGTTACCCTGAAGAAAAGTGATCACAAGGCTCCCTCGGTCTGCAGTGGAGATGAACCACTCGTTTCGAATGAAGCGTGTAACGTAGTTGTGGAGCAGCGAGTATCTGCGGCTACTCGTTCATCAATTAGCGGAGCTGAAGAAGAGACTAGTGTGAATGGTGTGATTAAGCTATTTTATGTTCAAAACCGATGTTTCGTGATATTTTGTGGAGTTGAAATATTAATAATGTGTTCTTTGGTCTTGATAGGTGTTTTGGCCTTAAATTTGTAGGTAATAACGATGAAAAAGAAACGGAAGATGAGAGTATTCGAATCATTGAAAATGTCGCTAGTGTTAATTCGACATCGAACAACAGCAGCAGTGAAGATGATTGGGAGGAGGAATACACGACACGCTGTTATTGTGGCTTGAATCATAACGACGATTTCATGATACAGTGTGATATGTGCAAGTAAGTTTTATGAATAATTTGCTAAGTTTTCTCACCACTAATTTCGGTAGAATTGTGAATTGTATATTTTGTGTTTCATTTTGTCTGGATGGAGTGGATGCGGTAACAGTGTTATAAAACAAGGCTTGCTTCGTTATTTAGGTATGATAAATTGCTAGTTTGAAGTTTGGGAGGGAAAGTCTTGGAAAATTTGGGGTATTTTAGCGTGTGGCAACATGGGAAGTGTATGGACATTGATCGACGTCGAGTGCCCGATACTTATAAATGTGAGGAATGTAATCCGCGTCTTTTAAAACTTAGCAAAACCCAAGCGCGAGAGATGCAGTTGAAAGTGCTAGCTCGACAGCGCAGGGAAAAAGAGAAAAGGCGTCGTCAGAAAACTAAAGGCCACTTTAAAAGAATTCGAGACAAATCGGTTAGAAATTTTCAATTTTCATTATAATGAAATCATAATTTAGTAAAAAAAAATGACACATACATGCTTTCAACTACAATTACTCGCTTAGAGTAATGAATGTTTAAACATAAGACGAGCAAACGAAGACTTAAGAATATCCTTATCATTTGAATTTTAGAAGGAAGTAAGGAAAAGGCGAGTGCGAGGGAATCCATCAAAGGATTATGTTGAATGTTTTAAGTATGAATACACAAGATCTGTTATGGCATTTTCACGTAAACACGAAGACACGGTAGATCTCATTCATCTTTTGCCTATTCAGTAAATTTAGGTTTTGAAAATGAAGTTTGTTCTAATTTATTTCCTCTTCAAATAATTGTGTATTATCACCATTTCTGAGAATATACTTCCAGTTTTTACGCTATATCACTTCTGTTTGAATAAACATGATTGAGAAAATTGTACTGCTATTTTTACCTTGTGTTTGAGCTTAAATACATTTAGGGAGATCATGTGGTGTTAGAGGCACTGCGAAACGCTGACGGTGTTAGTGTTATGTTTGTTACGCAAGTTTCCATGGGGCTGGTTTCGACACGGTTGTACTGCAGTGGTGAACCAGTAATATATATTTGTGGCCGTGTGTCACTTCCGAATGAATGTCGTGGTCGAGAAGAGCCCGGAACAATCATACCTTTTGTCATTTTATACAGGTGGCTTACTTTACTTGGTTTGTGGTCATGGTTAAAATATAAAATTTTGGGTTACACAGAAAAAAAAAAAGGAGACTAATCACTTTTTTTTTTGTTTGTATGTGTGTTAAATTTTTTTGGGATACAAGACAATAATTGACTTGATTTTCAGTGACTTGATAGTTGAAGAAAATAAAGGACCAATACCAATTTGTATCGACGCCCGTCAATTTGGTTCAAAAGCACGATTTGCTCGTACTTCATGTCGACCAAATATCAAGTTACGACATTTTTTTTTGAAGGGCAAACTACATATTGTTGGTACTGCTGCAGGAAACATTGAACGTGGTGAAGAGGTCAGCTGTGATCCTTCATTATTGATCTCTTTTAAAGTGGTTCTGAAATCTGCAATAGATAATGAGCTGTTATATTGGCAACAGAAATATACACAATATTAGTTGGTGTGAAGTTCTCTAACAAAAAGAATGAAAAAAACCAAAAATCACTGCAGTTGTGATTTAGATTACTTTACCATTCGATGCCGATTACTTCATGTCAAAAACAAAACTTGTTTGCGCGTGTTCAGCGGATGACGAGGATGACGGTAGTGGAAATTGTTTGATACGTAACTTCAACCGGTCGCTTGAACAGGGTCAAAATCAGTCCAGCACTACGGTTGGTTGGCTTTTTTTTTTTTCAAGAATGAAAAAAATGAAAGTGACAAAATTACTAGCTGTTCAAGTAATGCGAAATACTTTTCTTTTTCTTTTTTTCTGTTCACATTTATAAAATTGTAAAGGATATTCCTTAGAAATGTGTAGAGAGAGTGTTTCATTATTTAGACTAGTTAATATGAAATTAGTTCGAGTTATAAATATTACAGTCTTCTCTCGTTGCTGTCGTTAGTTATATCTTTATTCACTAATGCATGATTCTCTCTGTCGAGCCAATTAAGAGTAGTGTGATGTTAAAAGCTTCGTTCTTTAAGTGTGGCAATGATTAGTTCTTGACCGACGTTTTTCCCTTAGTTATTGAATACATATTTAAAAGTTCTAGGCTTTAAAAGTGGCTTCGAATTCACTGGTAACTACTGATGCCATCTCAAAAGGTGTTAAAAAGCATTATATGGAGTTAGGGGATGAGAAAGTTCAGACCAGCATCAAATCTAAGAACAAAAGTAGTTCTGGATACTTTTCAATGGAAAGAATTGGACCAGGATACAGTGATGGAATTAGTGCAGTGGGAGCGGTTGAAATATCAACAGCTGTAACACCTACCACAGAAGATGAAAATGGTGGTAATAAGGATATGTTATCAGGAAGCTCTATAGAGATGTATGTTTCCTTATGAAAGTTTCGAACAGTCTTATATGAAGGTTCTGAGAGCGTAAAGAGTAAGAGAGTATGGAGGCGCAAACTAGAGAGTAACTACTGAATTGTTGAATGGCAGGTAATTCATAGTAACTTGTTATTTTTGAAATGGTTTGTCGTTTTGGTCTTGCTTTATAGGGACTGCAGTCCTGGAACTACGGGAGGTGATTCTCCGAAGAAAAGTCGAAGCAAGCAATCCAAGCTAGCTCTCACCGGGTCATCATACAGGAAACGAGGAAACATCAAATTACGCCATCGTGGAACAGCTGTTCGTAGAACTGTTGAAACTAAGTACGAAACAATTGAGTGCGATAACTCCTTCGTCCCATCAAAACCGAAAATGTTTGTCCACTGATTATTTGCTAAACTGTTATATTCTAAAATTTGTTCTGAGTGTCTCCAAAGTTCTAATATTTATTTTTCCAGTGAATTTATTGATTCTGTCAAAAATTCAGCGGATTCCGACTGCTCATTAAAAAATGCTTGTCCATCTAATGAAGCGGCTGTGCGGGCGGAGGTATTTCTTCTCACTTTATTCATGTAAGGTTGTCACATCAGGAACATTTCGAGGTGGTATAATGCTAAATGTATTTTTTAGGAACGAGATGTAGGAAAGGAATTGAATTCATCAAGTAAAGAATGTGAAGGACCGTCTGTGGAGGAAGATAAGTCTATCACAGAAAAACTGAGAACGTCTGCAATAGATAAAATGAAAGCTGGAAGTGTACAAAAGTCGACTGAAACAGGTGCAAGATCTGGGATAAAGAATGGCAGCAAGACGAGAAGGAAACGGAAAACTTCTCTAGCTGAAAGTGCAATAGGTGCTGTTGCTTGGGGTGAAAAAAGTGAAGGAAGTGAACAGTCGGTAATATTGGATGGTTCAGCGAAGAAGGTGCACCGTAAAAGGGGTGATTTGCTGGAAGAGGTTGAAAGAGTGAACTATATGCTTCCCGAAGAACGCAATAAGACAATGGCAGGTTTTTTTGTTATATATCTTGTACGTACTATGAGGTTGTAGAAGTATGAGGAGATTGTTCTGAGGCTTTTTCTATATGTGTTAAATGTCCGACTATTTTAGTCTCGAGAAGAGCGTAAAGTACTTCAAGAGCTTGCACTTTTTGAACGTATGCAGCAGCGTGAGGCTAAGCGTCAACAGCATGTGGTTCCAACACGTAGGTCGAACAGTACTGGAAGCGGTCGGTCTCGTACTTCATCTTCAAATGGTCTAATGCTGGAATCAAAAGTTGTCAAAGTTGCTGATAATGCAAGTGATGAAAGGAACATCCAAAGAGAGGAGTGGAGCCAGTGAGTTTCATATAAGAATCTGGGTTTGTATTGATTAGGAAATATGGAAATGTCTATCATAGAATGATGTCTGCTCAATGAGTGTATATGTAACTGGGATATTATACAGATGTGGTCCAAAAAGAGCTAAAAAAGTGAGGGGCCGAAGACCTGTATCAAGCTCAGATTATTCGTCATCATCCGCGCTGAAACGAAGTCGTACGATGAGTGAAGGCGCAAAACAGGAAGAGAAATCTGAAGGAGAACAGGGTTTGTCTTTTCTGTTTTTCCATTCTAAATCATATGTTGACAGTGCATAAGAGCACTTACCCCAATAACAATGCGATCATTTCTTTCTAGGTCTCAACAGTGAGTTAATTAAAAAGGTGGTCTCATTTTCGCTTCGTTCTCAAATTTTCAATGCTGATTCCAAGTCAGAATCTAAAATGGAAGGAAACTTGCGAGGTATGAAAATTCATCTATGCTGTTAGTTGGTTCTTGAAGTATGCTTGAACCGTAAGAAATTACAACAAATAAAACTATTGTCTTTCTTCCTAGTTTTATCTTCTTCCGTTTATTTTATATTTTAATTGTAGTATTTTTACTGTGTTCCTATCAGCTCTCCTTTAAGTAGTTGCTTTGAAGTTTTGTCCTCTCTGTGCTCTGTTTTCTATTTATCATAGTTAAAAATATCCGAAAATAAAAATAAGCTCTTGTCAGGTTTAGAACCCTGCAGCATTATTTTCAGCGTTTAATTTACAGAAATGACTGTGGAAGAACGACGATCATTTGGAATGGCTACTGATAATACTGCTGTCAGTCCCGCAGATTCTTCGTTGCTAAATGCAAAGCAAGAAATCCAACACAAAGGTTCAGTGCGAGAAAATAGTGCCGCTCTCTGCTGTGCCGACGAGAAGCAATTAAAATATGAGATTGACGTCAGGAGTTTTTTGTAATTTCATTCTGTAATTGCTTGGATGAGCAAAATTGTTTGCTGAGGTTATTTTTGTTATAAGTAATTCTTTTAGAATGAACCGTCGTCGAAAAGAAAGCGTAGAAGCTACAGCATGGATAAGCAAAATCCTTCAAGTACATCGGAAAAGGCTTCGCATGACTCGGATTTCGGCAGAACTGATTCATTGCGCACTCTTCAGCCAGGTAGTTTATCTGCTCAGCAAATATACTCCATATTTTATTGTTGTTTTTCTTTCATTTGCAAACTTGAAACGACAAAGCTTCTAGCGCATTTTTTTTTTTTTTTTTTTTTTTTTTTTTTTGTGAGTGTTATGTGTTAATGTGTTTCGATTCATTATAGGAGAGATTCGTGCATTTTTTCGCAGAGTAATTGAAATTGAAACTTCTTCCGAACCGTCGGACTTTTTATTGGTTTTTCAAACAGCCCAAGGAGTTCAGCTTCCCTCAACATCTTTTCATAGTGGATTTGATAAAAATCAAATGAAGCCTGTTGAGGTTCCTAAGAAAAAGATGTCATTAGACGAGTATAAAAGAAGGAAGAGTTCGAAAACCGTTGTGGATTCAGAAAAGTTAGTTCTTTTCCGTAAGTCGTTTCAAAGACATGAGAAGAGATCGGTGCGCCTCAGTAAAGGCAGAAAATGTTATACTTCTTAGTTAACTGTTAAAAAAAAAACTCATAAATGTGAAAGTTGTCTTTTATTAATAAGAAAACTTGCTGCAGTTCAACCCAAAATGGCAGTCGTTGCTTACCAAAATTCATTTTTTTACTGCTCATAACTGTTGCTGTTAGCAGTTGTCAAATTCACATGGATGCAACAAATTAGATTTTGTATACTATTTTAGGACATCTAAAATATCCACTGAAAACAAAACAGAAGACAGTGAACCGAAACAAGTGCCATTATCGCGTTCTTTCATTCCAACGATGAGTGCCAGTGAGGGACCTGGAAGGCGCACATCACTTCGTCTTGGTGCCATTCCAGATCCCATGCAGTTACGAGCTACTCCAACTCTTTCAATTGATGACTTGAAACGTCGTATTTATCGACGAACGACACTTTCAAATCCTGTAACTTCTAACAGCGATGGTATTTCACCTCCTTTCCTAGTGCAAAAGAATGCTTCACATACCTCACCTGGGCAGCTGTTTGAGGTGAGCGATAATCCCGAATAAAGCATACTTGCTTTACATTTTTGATATTCTGCTGATAAATTGGCTTTGTGAATCGATTTTTATCCGCATCTATTTCTCTACATTCCTACACATTTTTCGCATATCGACACCCAATTTTTTGGTTTATCATTGCTGTTCGAACTGGACTTTTCTCATTCTCTGCTGTCGTCTTAGTAATGAGCGCTGAAATTAAAACAGGGATCCGGAAGAAGGAGTATTTTCCGGAAAGTATTATGCAAAACCCTTGTATGTTAGGCGAATGTTGCAATACTGTTAGTATTAGCACAGCAGCGGAATTCCAGTACTTTTAAATGACGGATTAACGTATGTTTATTTGGAACTAATATGATGTGCTTTTCACTCCATTTCTTTTTTAAAGTAAAGGTATTTTAAACATTATGACAGCGAAAATTTTCAGGAGGGACCTACTTCATGTGCACAAGCATCGTCACTATGGCGAAGAGAACCACCTCCAGCCGTAACTTCGAATAGAGACAAGAGGTTGCCGCTGGAAGAACGATTACGTTTGGTACTTGGCTGTGGTGAAGGGTATGCTGATAGGTACAGTTCATCTGTATCTCCACCAGCTGCTCCTCCACCACCTCCGCCGCCTCCTCCTCCTCTACTTCCTGTTAAAAGTTCAGGTTAGTGCTAGAAGTTCGAGAAGTATGATTCTTAAAACCTCGCTTATTTTTTTCTTTTAATTTCTTTTTTTTTTTTTTTTTTTTCTTTGCACTGTAAAGCATGCACATTCTCATTCTTAAGTAAATATTACATGCGGTTAGAATGCTTGCGTTTTCCAGAAATGTCAAAGTTGAGAAGCGATCTCTCTGGTGATGTTCATTCGGATATCCCTTTACCGCCACCACCACCATCTACGACAACTGGATCATATAGCTGTGGAGATCAACATGCATACGAGTCACATTCATTGGGTTCCCGTACAGGCTGAAATTTATCTTCCTTGTGAGTCATTTGTTTACATGCATTATTAATACATGTGACAAGGGGCAAATTTTGTCTAAAGTAAGGTCTAAGGTATTTGTGAATGTTCTGTGAACTTTTGCTCACCAGCGTTCGTTTTTAGGCAACCTGTTACTTGGCATTACCGGGTTATAAACTGTGTTTTTTGAATATGTGCTATGCTCACAGATATACTGTCTACCTCCTGAGCACAATTGATACCGTTGTTCTGCATTTCCGGTTTGTGTAATCACTGATATCATGGGATTAACAGATAATTTATGAGGTGTGTTGTATTCTTAGTCGCTTTTCCATAACTTCACGTCATCAGCTTTTTTAATTGTAAAGACAACAGGTTAAGTCAGGTTCCATTGTCTCCATCTCCACTCATCTTATGTTCGAATCAACGCACTCTTTTAAATTTAAAAATTAGTTTCTTCATTATATATATATATATTTTCTGTTTATGTCTGGTCATATTCTCGAACTATGACTAATGTTTTAAACAGTTGCATCTCTGGATATTACGCTTTTGTTTTATCCCTGTTTCATTTCTAATGGCCGTCGAGTACTTGTTTTTACTCAGGTACCTAGAAGGGCTTTGCGAGTTGTGGGTATGAGTTGTGTTCATTACCACTATTGTCAGTGGTTAGCGCGGTGTGGGTAAGCCCTTCTGTATTTTATGGGTGAATTACATATTTCATGATGTTATAACCATTGATCTCTTTATACTTTTTTTGAGCCTATAGATTCTTGTTCCCTTCCTCCTTGCAATTTTGTTTTCACTTCCCTCCTCTGCACTCCTTGAAAATTTGTCTGTGTTTGTAACCGTTTAATTATAAGAAGTTGATGATCTGCATCATCACAATGTTTCTGTTAACTTTCGGTTATTTTAAATATTCAGTATTGTATTGCATTTGCATTACAAGTACGGCCCTCAGTCACTGCTGTACTTGTTAGATTTTTCCCTTCCCGTTTGTTTCTTAGTTCCATACTCTAAATGTTTGTGCTAAAAGAGACTTTTTAATCTTTATGAATTTTTTTTATTATTTGAGTGAGTTGAGAGGAACATAATTGTTTATCGCTTTGCTGTAACTAGAGGAACTGTTTTAAATTTCATTATGGGATGTGAAAAAGTTGTTTCATATGATGTTTGGTTTGTAATCATAGATCATCTCGTCTTCCTGTTGTCATGTCAATTATGGTTGCGTTGTATATAGAGAAGTTACTGTTCACTCTGAGTGAAGCGTTATTGCGAACGCGCCAGTATTATGACTTTTCATTCCTTAAGACGGGATTAGATGGGTTGTGATGAAAGTGATAAGATAATCAGCTTTTTTTGGAAAAAAAAAAAAACTGCCTGGTAATCTATAGCTGTGCCTCTTCGATGCTGGTGCGCGTAATCTAATTTTCATTGCTGTGTGCTTTGCACGGTCGCATGTAGTATCCTCAGTACTTAAGACACGTACTGCCCTTTAGAGTAATATGGAGCGCCGTATGATGTTGCTGATTAAGTCTTAAAGTTCAGCATCTCGTTAAGTTTGCGGTGCCTTTTATCTGTCATCAAAATCGCATGCTCTGTTTGTTTGTTTTCCTTACTTGTTCAATGTAATGCAAAGAAATTGACATCTATAAAATACTAAGAATGTTTCCCAGTACATCACAGAGGGACATGTTGATTGTGTGCCGCATCCTTTTTTCTTGGTTTGCTTCTCATCCACTGTATAGAAGATTAACGATGTGTAGGGCCAACTCTATGCAAAAAAAAGAAAAAATGTCAGGTAAAAGCGTTGTTGAAAGTCACAAGATTTTGCAAGGACAAGATTTCAAGTGTTTAGCTGTAATTTGGCAAATCTGACAATTTCAGTAATCATGAAGTGTTAGAAGCGTTGGTGGTAAATTGTGTTTGTCAGGTTTAGGGTTCTCTCAAAATAATTGCTATGGGAAAAGTACGATTTATAAAGAGGTTAGTGGTATCTTTCATTATATTAACCTTTCTTAGAAGTGCTTTTTCGTTTTTGTTTTTCACTACATCCTGTAAACACATCAACGGCATTGTTTTGAGCAGTTATATACTGTCAGTTGTTCTTATCAGTGTAGATTTAATCAATTGTAGAAGTAACAGATTGTAAGCATTAAGTGTGAAGCAGCGTGGGGTTTATTATAACTATAAATGACCAACCATAAACATCCTATACCTAAAGATATGAAATCGTGTGTGTATTTGTTAGGTGTTGTCCTATTCAAACTTAAAGATGATTTGTGGTTCATTTTGAGAGCAAAACTAACGACTCGAGTTGAGACCGCTTGAAAATATATTATTGTCTTTATATTTTGAGGTGTTTTTAGACAAAGATTAAAAGGGAACGGGAGAGAATAGTCTAACGTATATAGCATGAAAACATACCAACGACATCGTTTGGATAGTTTTATCTAATGTGCTTTTTTGTTCGTTGAATCTTTTTTTGTAAAAAAACGAAACTGCTTCCTTCCTATTGTCCATTCGTTTGTCCCATCTGTCTCATCTTTATTTTCTTTTTTTTCAGAACAGCTATAACTGTCTTAACGTCACGGTGTTCAGAAGTTATAAAGTTGTTAAAAAACATTTTATTGACTGGCGTAATGCGTGCTGTAGCAAAGTGCATATTACAATGTGTTTGGGACTTGTCCATGTAATTACCAGTCTTTTCCGGTTGAAGCTTAAGCGGAAGTCAGCTTAAATAGTTTAGCACTGTCTGCTTGCTGGAAGTAGCAATGGGAAAGCATCATTACAACACGAAATTTAAAGTACACATTCATGTGCTTGCCTGTTTCTTGCTGGAAAACTGGAAGCACATGAATTTGTATTTTTGTCTCAAACAAATTAAAATACACATGTGGGCATTGCTTATAGGATTGCTTTCAGGAAAAAAGATCTCTAGCAAGAGACAAAGTAGAAACAGGCAATCAAATGAATCTATCGCTGCTTATTCGAATGCTGCTTATTTAAAAAAGAGGCGCCTATTTCTGTATCTGATATTCCTTGTTAATGCGCCTCTTGAATTATTTTTCACATTAGTTCAGTAACAGTGAATTTTTGTTAGTCTTTTCGCGAAACATAAACAAAGTTTTAAACGCAGTTTGAAGTTTCGTTATAAGTTTCGTATCTGTCAACAATTCTTTCACTCAAAGTAATTATCAAACCGTAGTGTGTGTATGAATAAATATATTTATATGCTGTTCTTAAAATAATCAAACCAAAGACGGTCGTGTAACTTCATTCAGAGGCGTTGATACAAACGAAGTAAATGTGTATTTAAGAATTGGTCTTTGTTATTTGCATTTCCATTTAAAGTATTTTGATGGATCACTAAGGACCTTAAGAAACTTTGCTCAAGGGATTTCATTCCTCAAAACTTGTCCGTCGAAAATATTGAGACACTTGCACTACTGGGCTGCGAAAGCTGATTGCCGTGCAGTAGGAAGTACACTGCATTTATTTATCGGAATTTCTGTGGAGATAAACGAGCAGGAAAAAGCAGAGGAGGTATGAGTGGAAGTGACGGCATGCTGCTTTAACCAACCATTGACGTCTTTTTCCAGGCGGTATCGTACTGGGGCGTTTCGCTTACTTTTTCATTTTTCACTTCCAGATACTAATGTTTATTTTCATTCCTCATCCACTGATTTCTTCCTTATTTCTGTGGCAGTCAAAACAAGCAACGGAAAGGAAGGCACATGGCAAAGATGAAACAGTCCTTGACTTCATTTTTAGCCAGTTGCAATATTGAAGGAGAAAAGCATAACTTTTTGGAATATTGTTGCCTTCTAATTTAAGCTGTCTTTTCCACCTTTTCTCTAAAGTCGCTTTCTGTTCATCGGAAGTCTCAAGTACCTCTCCAAAATCGCTAGCACATGAAAGTTCTGTAAATCTTTGTTATGTCCGAAATACAACCAATTTACAACTAAAGTTTAATTGTTTTTTTTTTTGTATCAGAAACTCAACTGAAATTTCTTATGTTGGAAGGTCTGTTGTGTATGTTTATGTAAAGATTCTTGCAAAGGTGCAAGATTTCTCCTTTGATGCTTGATTCATTGATCCAGTGCAATTATATAAATTGCAGGTTAGTTAAAAGAATCGAGAATTGAAAGGGTAATTGCCCAAAAGAACTGCTTCCTTACTTATTTGAGAATGTCTGTGCTGCTTCTGCTACCAGCATGACTTTGCTCTGCTTTCTGCTCTTGTTCTATCTCTTTACCTGTGATTTATTAGTTATAGACAGTGCCCGCACTGATATTTTAACGCATCAAGCAATACATTCTTTCTCTATCGTCCGCAGTGATTTCCTTATTTATGGTATAACTCAGGTAATTAACAGTTCTGATGAATAAATTCTGAAGATTATCCTGCCATTTACTGAGTTTAATCAAATGCAACTAGTGATATAATACCCGCTAAAAAGCGGATCCTTTCTAAATCATGAAAATTGTTGAATTTGTCTACAGTCTTAAATAACTGAACAAACTAAACAAATTTGCAACATGCGATCAGCCTGTAAGTAGTACGGATTTAGCGGTTTTAACGATGTCTGTTGCAGGACTGTCAGTTATATTTTGTGGAACATATAAATTACATGTTGATAAGATCACTGAAAGTTGATCGAAGCAACACAGATTGCTATCCGAATTTAGTCAAACTTCATCTTAGGCAAGGAATCAAGCAAATTTCACTCATGCTAATAATAAAGCAATCTACGAATCGCATTTGCACATTGCCCATCGAAATGCCATCACTTCAAACTATTAGCAATGGCCAAGTTTTCAGGTTATTTCCGAATTTTCCATAGTTATTGTTGTGATGGTTACCAATCATCTTCCCAACTCTGGAAAATAATATTTTGTAATAAAGTCTAGTATTTGAAATTGATTAAATCCTAATTCTTGGCCATAGAACAAATGGGAAGACACAAAATAGAATATACCACTATTCATCATATTTAAACCGAATTTACAAACTACTTTTTTTATATCGATTATTATATGACTCAATAAATTCTTATAGTAAAATGCTCAAGTCCCTAGTCCGTAATAGGATTCTGGTTTGTTATCTGTTACGATTCCTATTTGTATGGACTGGGTTTGGTGTAATAGTATTTGAGTTACTCGACAGGTATGTTTTGATTACACAGAAGCAGATACTGTTGCGCATTAAAATAGTAAATAAGGACAAATATTTCATGTTGAGATATACTCCTCACTGTTATTTTAAGAGGCGTAGAATATGAAATACAATTGCAGTTATTCAATATTTACTTCATTACCTTATGCCGCATGTTCACACCTCAGAGAGAGCACTTTCATTCTTGAGCCTGACTTATCCTTCATGGACACAACATTTTCTGATATTATTTATTTCATTAACGCCCGATCAGTTGGCTGGCAATGGGACATCTGGCAATTTCGGGTTTGTTTTTCTGCTCCACGTCAAATTCCTGTCAAAAATTTAATTTCAGATTATGATTGGCTATTACACAATTTTATGGACTGAAAAGGTTTTAGATAAAAATCCTCAAATGATATTAATCTTGAGTGCTGGAAAAAAGTTCTGTAAAAGATTACTTTCAGATAAATGAATATGGTAACTTAGTAGCAATGGAGAAATTTATCATTTATCATCCACAAGGAGGTTCTTGCTTTGATTGTTGTTGATTTTTCCCAGAAGTTAAGATAATTTCTGTAACTCCAGATAAATTCCTAAAAGACTTTTAATCACACTTTAGGATGGCTACTCCGCAGAGAATAAGGAATGGAAAATTAAAGTCATTTTCAGGTGATTATGGAGGCAGTGAACAATTCAATGAATTCATTGTTGAGCTTGATTTGAAGCGTTCGATACTGTACACTTTCAATCGACTTCAAAGAAATTTACTATCCGAATGTTCGTTCGATTTACTTTTCAGGTCAAATTTAATCTATCGCTCTTTCAAACTGTCGATGTTGAATTAACTTTTGAGACATAAGTGGGATAACTGGTTTACAGACCATCTCATCTTCTTCCCAAATGGATTGAATTTGACCGAGTGCATTGTTCACAAGCTTGGTTCGAATCGTTTGCTATAGATGGTCAACTGATGTTATTTACTGAATCTATTCGCAATGTAATACTTTTCGTAAATTAAGTAAATCAGTGGCATTATCAATGCAGAAAAAAATATTTTTACGTTTTGGTAGCTGCTAAAGGACCCCAGAACTGGAGGTAGCTTGGCTTTGCGTAATTCAGATGCGACTTTTGTTTAACTTCTTAATACTTTGACATTAATTTGAATAAAAATCATTGCAGCTACTACTTCAGGAATCGGGAACCACTTCCGAACTATATTTAACAAATCTAAGGATTCGAAATAGTTCAACACAACTTCTACACTTGAACTTTGTTAGTGATATTGGTGTGTTACGAAAACAAACTTATGCTGATTTATCACTACGAAATATACCTACCTTTGGTAAGTGGGACCCGCTTCGATGGTGAAATATTTCGAAGACCTCATGAACAGAGTTCAACTATTAAAATGTTTGCTGAAAGAAATTTTAACTTGATCCAAGCGGTGAACTGCCCGAACCTTGTAGCCTCGAAATCCACCTTAAGTGAATTTTTCTTCCTGATCAACTTTTGACTTTTGTCTTCAGTCTGACTTGCACTTACGTAATGACCACTTGTTCTTCTAATATCCAAAATTCACCTCCTGAGCATTTTTTTTTATTATCAGTATCGCTAATACCGTTTTTTTGTTCCAACATACGAGTCGTGTATCGTAGCTTTTCGTCCTTATTGAATATTAATCTTCCACCATATCAAAAGTTAACATAATACTTGCGTTCTAGTATCCAGAGTACACGTACTTTATTAGCCGTTCCGATTTACTACCGTTCGTGTCACCAAAATTTCATTTTACTTAATGATTGTTCTTTTTTATTCTCCATTTCGGACTTCCTCTCTACTTTTGTTGTTGTTTAGATCCTAAAATTAGAAGATTGCAGATGATATCAGGCAATTATCTACCCAAAATACTCAGCAGTTAACAACACCAAACATATCGTCACAAAATGCAACTAGTTCAAATATACCATCACCGACAACAACTGGGACGACTTCGTTTACAATAACTCCTGTTGAAAGAACCACACCAGACGGAACTGACCGGTTTTACTCTGAAACCAATCAATCCCAAACTGAGACTGACTGTATAAATAGAACTACAGATCACAATATTCGAGAAAAAGAAACCAAAATATCGGCAGGAGCAGCGCAAACGACACTTCCACTCCAGTATCTCACGCATCATCATTGGTAAATATATTTTTAAATTTTAATGTGATGATCGTCAGCTAAAAAGCACATTATGGCCATCATAGCCCGGTCTTTAATTTACTGTGATATGTAGAGAACACAGCACTCGTTTTACTGTTATATCATTGTTTAAATAAATTTTGATATTCTTTAAAATGCACTGCCTCAGCGCACCTTAAAAGATATCAAAATCTATTTAAGAATTATTTAAGTTTCCCACGGCTGTTAACAGTACTTCAGAATACTCCAATCCGAAAGTACACTTTCAAGAAATTTTCCTTTTCCTCACGTAAGGTAATTTCCCCACACGTCCAACTTCTCCATGTTTCAAAACGTTACTTGCTATGGCTCTAACAATCTTTTTTGACCTTGTAAAATATCAATTAAATATGTAGGAGGAAAGTACACCTCTCCAGTAATGGAAATTCAAACTTTCGCCCCATCTATGTTTGACTCTGACTTCACTCTGTTATTCTGACGCATACACGTCAACCTTCGCATACGAACGCGACATAAAATCGAGAAGAGGAAACTGACTACACCAGCAAAAAACTACCTAGTATTTCCCACCTCAGAAATAGACGCCTAACCTAAAGTCGCGCCAAACCTCACCTCAACCACAGAGTATACGGAGGAGAATCGTGGACGATCAGTATTACCGTATGCTCCAAAAATGTTGCAGGAAACTTTTCAAACACTACAACTACAACAAATTTAAGATTTGCTGACGGTGCGCATATTGAAACTAAAGTCTCATCGCTTTAATGACTGAAGCACTGCTATCAGAACTCTCAGAAGAAATTGCAGTACATAGCGTTCGTGCTGCTGTGCTATAGCTGGAAAGATGGCTCATAAACCTAATCCTCAACAAAATACTTGAGCTGAAAAGTTGTCCTTTCATCTTTCAGGCGCACTAAAGATGTTCCCAAAGACAACAGTAGTAATTCAGAAAAGCTTGTCAGAAACAAGGAGGAGACGCAGGATATCACTCTTCCGAAGAATACCGATAATGAATCAATTTGGCAGACTAAAATTTCTGACGAAAACATTGCGCTTGATATCGAACACCAAGATGATGGTGATGAGTTGGAAGAGAAGCGAGGGAGAGAGAAGGAACCTCTGCAAGAAGTCACACTGGAAGAGGACACTGTGATGAGTGGAACTCCTGAACATGCAACCCCGGATACCGACCATAGCGGGATGATTTCACCATCAAATAACACCCCCTTAAAATCAAGGTGTACAGTAATTACACGACTAAATACTTATATAATTGTTTCTTTTTGTGTGTATTTGACTTTTAGCATTCTGTAATGTGAGTGATCCACTCACGAAATTTCCGAATTTATTTTTACGAAAACAACTTGATTTCTCGTGTGAAAGATATGCACAGCTTGGAATTAAAATTAAGAAAATGACAAAATCAAACAAATCAAGGGAAACACCCAAGTACCATTAATGGTATGACGTGGCATTTTACTAGGTTCATTAATTTATATTCCATTCGTTTTCTCGTTGTCCCTCTCCAACCAAAAAATCCATAAGTGGTATTAATGATGTTGATAATTGCGAATCGTTAGTTACATTACAATCGTGATATTTCTAGAACAGGAAGTTTTTTTTTTTTCATATTAACTATTATAACCATGGCGAAGGACTATCTCTAAAAAAAGTATAAAGTAAGTTGAAGAATACAGTCAGCAACAAACGGTCATGTTTCTCAACTTCTTAAATTAAACTTCATCATGTTAAAGCTCACTAAGCAGTTTTAAGCAATCGAATATCCAAAATGTATCCAGAGTACATATTACAACATTTTCAATTGGCATGGATCTCGAAATACCATACAAAACAGATGACTGAAACATAATGCGATCAGCATACTGGCAATATGAACTGAGGTACGAGTAAAGATTCGCAGTAGTGTATTGGAGGAGAGGGGAGGATAATCATTAGTGCGGAAAAAAGGACGAATCATGCTGAATACCTTAGGAAAACCAACCACAGCTAATCACCACTATCCAAAACAACTTGAAATTTTATATTACGATATTTTCATGCCACTGGTCACTTTTCATGTTACAGAACATTTGAGGAGAATTCTGAAACATGTAACGCAGTAAGTGGGAGTCGTAACCGATATCCATTAGCTATCCATACACTAAGAATGAAGAACACATGTCGCAATGCCTCTACAAAACAGTACAGCAACCACAAATACTTAACAACTGTACAAAAGTTAACTGTGATAAATGGAAGAAACTGTGGCAAATTATGAAAAAGCATAAAGAAATTTGACAACCAGGGAAACGAGGATACAATGGGAATAGAAGAGAAGAAAGATTGATATAAATAAGTGAAGGAAAGAAGGAAAATAGCACTATAAAACAACAGTCGGTATAACACGGGAGTGTTATAATCCGAGATACAGTAGTAGTTGCACTAAGGATCCAACAAAGTGATACAGTTAGAATTATCGTTGCAGTTGAGAAACCGTTGGCATGACGCCAGAAATCGGGGTACCTCGGACTGAATTCGTTTCAGGATTCTAAACGGGGTAAGGAGATGGGTTTGGTGAGTGCTCTTGTGTAAGTTGGTGGCTGGGAGGTCTGAGGGCTCATGGGATTTGTGGTGTTAGTGCTGATTTGGTCTGGCGTGTCGTTGACAGATTTTATGAGCTGCTAGAAAAAGTAATGATTGGTCATCATGAAGCGGGGTCAAGAACTGTACTATCAAAACGATATCCGTGATTTTTCCGAGGTGTTTTGTGGATCTTCCGCCTAGAATTCTCAAGAGCATTGTGATGTGTGCAGGGGTAATTTCATCATTTACATTACTTCTAATGTTTTAATGTCAGATTACATCTATAAATGTGTACTATCGTTTTTTCCGGTGAATATTTTTGCTCTTACGTCAAGACAAAGTTGTTTGAATACCGTACTTGTCGCTCTCTTTCACTGGAATGCAAAATTAGTGAATTACAGTGACTGTTTGTAAGTAGTTGTAGATGAAAAATTTTTAGATTCGTTGGGACATAATATGTACATAAACTGAGTAGAAGCCGATAGGGGGATTGTTAGCAGCCAAGTCACTAAGTTTTATCAGGAACAAGGGACTGTATAATCCACGTAACCGTTTAAACACGTAGTTATTCAAATTTTGTACGGACGAACGAATAGTTATTGATGTTTAACTTGGGTTCTTACGGACCGATTGAAGATGCTGTTGCTTATCCATTCACTGGATGTGTTGACATACAGCTAGCATGTCTCGAGAAAATTTCTGCGTCTGAATTTTTCCTTCCAAAGATTAACCGTCTTCCTGAAGTGTTTAGCATGGGTAAAGAAAATTCTTAACCAGGAAAGTGGGAAAGAAGTTTGTACTATTCCTTATGTTTAATGTTGGAGCGAAATTCATCAGATTTTGCTTATAGGGATGTTTATGTATTCGTGTCGCACATGAGAAAATGGTCTTGTTTGTTATAAACTTTGTTTTTGTCCCTTGTGTCTGGAAATAAGGAACAAGCCACTCCTTAAATTGCGAGACTTATTTGAATTCAAAATCTTTCTGGATGCTGTGATCGTTTTTGCCTTTATTGTTATGTTATTTCGAAGGGATAGCAGATTCAATGAGCCCCACTATATACGAATGTTACGATGTAGTGCTGGAGAATAATGTATCCTTTTTTCTCCTTTTTCAGCTCTTATTTTCGAATGAAGAGCAATTAAGCTAAAAGTAAATTGATAGAGCAGAGGGGGTTTCGATGACCGAATACAAGCTCGTAGTAGTTGGTGATGGTGGTGTGGGCAAGTCAGCCTTAACCATTCAGCTGATCCAGAATCATTTTGTTGAAGAATATGATCCGACAATTGAAGATTCGTACCGCAAGCAGGTACGTTCTTCCTGTTACTACTTCTGTAAGTGCAATGTCTTTCTGTTACTTA
This sequence comes from Setaria digitata, assembly GCA_003640385.1. NCBI lineage: Eukaryota > Metazoa > Nematoda > Chromadorea > Rhabditida > Setariidae > Setaria > Setaria digitata. Next base: position 10,674 of record RCAB01000417.1, on the reverse strand, counting down.
TAATGCGACATTTTATAATATAAATGATTCATTGAATTTATAGGTTGTAATTGATGGTGAGACCTGTCTGCTGGATATTTTGGATACCGCTGGACAAGAAGAATACAGTGCAATGCGAGACCAGTATATGAGGACTGGTGAAGGCTTCTTACTAGTATTCGCCGTTAATGAAGCAAAAAGTTTTGAAAACGTTACCCAATACCGCGATCAGATTCGAAGAGTGAAAGATAGTGATGAAGTAAGTTATTTTTCTTTCAGTAGTGATTTATTATGTATTTTCTGCAGATAGAAGATTCGATCTATTTACAAGATCGTTATGGCCAGTACTTCTCAAGTAATCCAAAACGTAATGCGTAAGTGGTGTATATGACTGAAATGCTACAGGTTCCGATGGTGCTCGTGGGTAACAAATGTGATTTGGCTCAAAGGACAGTAGAATCACGTGCTATATTGGATGCATCTCGCTCACTAGGAATGCCTGCCGTCGAAACGTCTGCCAAAACACGTATGGGTGTAGATGACGCTTTCTATACACTGGTTAGGGAAATACGCAAACATAAAGAAAAGCAGTGTATCAAACCACGAAAAAAACGTAAATGCGTAATTATTTGAAGTTTTAGTACTTTCTGGGCATCTGTCAAGTTATACGGTTTGCGTAAATAAGCTCAAGAATTCCGGGGATGATGACTGGCCTGCACTGTTTTCTTTCTTNTTTTTTTTTTTTTTTTTTTTTTTTTTTTTTTTTTTTTTTTTTTTTTTTTAGCGTAAAAGATTGCTTCATCATTTTGGCTTAACATGTATAAGAAGGGGATTTGCGAACTTTTTTCACCGTTATCCTTCACAGAATTTTACCGGTGCATTCTTATGATTTGCTTTTACAGTTTGCCAGTACGGTTATACCCTCGCTGACTTCATTCTGTTGGTTTCATCTGTGTAAAATTACTAAGTTGGTAGACATTTTCAATATTGCATCAATTCTGCAGATTGTATGAAATTGTAAATTCTATTTCTTGGTTCTTGATCACAGTAATTAAAAGTTGAAAGTCATATTGGTGCATTCTAAACTATTTTATGGATACACAGAAAACAAGTGGTTTTTTTTTGTGCAGTTTCGCTATTTAAAACTAAAATTATTGCGAACATATTGAAGCTTTACATTTTTCATGAAAAAACGTCGTTCCTTTCTAAGGTTTCATTCAGTACTGTTTTCTCCTTTTTTTTTTCTTTTTTTTTTATGTTGTAAGCTATCAACTCAACAGTCAGTAGCGTTTGTGGATGGTAACGATTCCTATCGCTCATATCACTTCCGCTTTCTGCGGCATGTTTATTTGCTGTTATAGAGTAACATTATATTTGAATATGATTTTGTGAGCTCTACATGTTGAGGAATGATGCGTATTCAGTGTTGTTGCCGGTGGGCTACTTTGTTACTAAACTTGAATACTCTGCTTCTTAATTTTAGCGCTGTATATTATTGGTAAAATTCAATTTTCTTATGTGTGTTTTATAGACGGTAATTCGTGGCTTACGTAGCGAGGCAGCCTTCGCTGCTTGAGATTCTTTTTTTTTTTTTTTTTTTTTTTTGCAAGTTTAAAATATATCCGGAAAGGTACTTCAATGAATTGATGTTTAATTTGAAATGATAAAGCCCAGGTTTTAGTTTGACATATAATTTTATTTATGTTATATGTAGCAAAGCTACAAGATTTTGTAAAACCAGAAGGAATTTTTAATAGGGATCCATGTTTATTTTTTGTTGGAAGCTGAAGTGGGCATTAGTTTGTTTTATCAAAAGTGATTCCGCAGGCGTAGAAATTAATAAAACTGTATAACTTGGCACAACAGTGATTCCATGCTTTATGAATAATGCCATGTCTTTTTAAATTATAATTTGGGAAACATTGTTGAGCTTTTGCGGCAACAGAAAATACCTTAAACTGTTCAGTAATCAGTTGGAATAACAAGTTGTTGGAATTATGTCGAAAGATTCAGTGATATAGCATTTTGTTAGAAATTTGAAAGTGAAATCGCAACTACCCGGTGTCTTCCTCCTGTTGTTTATTAGTTTTTTGAAATTTTCAAATTCATTTTCCGTTGTTGACCATTTTGCTTTTGTATTAAGTACAGTAGCACAGTTCCGGTTATCTTTTAGTGGGGATATTTTACAGGTATATCTGATTTCTGTTTGATGCTGTTGAAGACATTATCTGTGCTTGACTGTTCTTCCTAGTGGGCAGGTAGATTGAAAAATGCAATGCGCTTTTTTCGTTTTGAAATCATGGTAATGAAGAAATGAAACGTTGCCTAGAGACTTGCAGAAATTGCAGTGAAGTGCACTGGTACAGTTTTCGTCATTTGAGATCTAGAAATTATTCTTTTGTTCTTATTGCCTTTGTTTCATTTTAAATGGAATATGATGTTATTGGAAAGCAGTAGTGTTCAAATGCTTTTAGACTTAAATATCTGAAAAAGCTCATTGGTTGTTTTTTTTTTTTTTTTTTTATGGCATTGTCGAAGTTACATTAAACGTAATATTTTAAGCTCTTCTAGAGCTCATTGTTTTCAGTTACTCTTTGATCCAATGTTTTTATATATGGTGTTGACGGAATTCTTAAGTAAATATGTATGAGGTGTGTGCGTACATTGTCATCGTGTACATTATACATTTTTATAGTGCAATTGTTTCTGTTTCACGTTATTTCGTTAAAAGTTTGCTTATTGAAACGCTTGTTTCAAACATTTATTGGTATCCCATTCGATTCACATATTTTCTTATCTTTTTTTCCTGTTCGCAGTTAAATTTTGTATGATGCTAGGTTCTGAATGTAGAAATTACACCTAACATCCTATGGAGTTGGATCTGTGCTGGGCTTGTATCTCATGGAATATGTGTTACTAACTAGAAAGAGATTTTGTAGTTGCTACTTATTGAGTTGCTATGGGTAAGCGCAGGTACGAAGGTTCCCGTTTCTTTCAGATGATTCGCAAAAGAAAATATTCTGGAAATGTTGCAGAAAACTGTTACTGGGAGCATACTGGCGGTTGGAATTCCAGCTTTTCTGCTGATGGTAGATGCCAACTGTTTTATTAAATTTTACACTGTTTTGAGAGTGCTGGTAGATATAAGGTGGTAACTGTTAAAATAGTTTCTCTTTGGAAAGCCAACATTTTCTGCAGTTGTGTACTGCATTTTCTTGCTTTTCACTTTCACTCTCACTTTTAGCAATGAATAGTGTTTCGAACAATGAATTCATGGCGGATTTCGAGAAACGTTATGGTGATGTTAAATGTGGTGCGCAGTACGTTTTGCTTATTTTTTTTTTTTCTTTTTGAAGATGCGAAGACTCAACGGATTGATGAACTATCTTATACTGTCACTAATATTAATAAAACCCGGTAAGGTGTCATTTAAAAGACATCAAGTTAATGTTTTCTTGCTGTAATAAGGTGTTGTTAATGATGAAAGGACAGTGCTCTTCCTTTGTTATAGAAAATATTTATTTTTCTGAGTAAAAGAAAAAGAACTTGACCCTGTATTTCAGTTCTGCAATGGATTTTTGTGGGCGGGGTGAATTGTCTGCAGATAATCAGCAGTTTGAATGCACTACAAAATATCCTTTTGAACTTGTTGAATATATGAAACAAGTTGCCGACATTATTAAGGATGATCCTTCTGTGTCAGGTAGGATGAAATTTAAAGACTATTGTCGAAACATTTTATCTGAATTAAGAAGAAAAAGTACCTGGTTTTTCTTGCAGTGCGATTTTGATTGTATTTACCAAGTCCCATTTGGGATTCTTAATTTATCTTCTAGATGATCTGCAAAAAAAGTGTTTGGAAGAGTGTCAAGGTTCTGAAATTTTCCTGTTTACATACAGTACATCTTGTCGTCTAATCGACGAGATTTTTAACGGCTGTTGCGATGCTGCAAAGCATTGGATGTCTAAGGTTATGCAATCAGAAAAAGAAACTTTGCTACAACTCCTCTCTATGCCGTGGGCTTGTCATACCCTGGAAATTCTGCTTTCTTCCTTACTTGACGCGATGGATATTGAGGTTTGCCTAACTTGGAACCTTCAATTTTATAGTATTTCAAGTCATCGTAGCCGTTCATTCACTTATAAGATCCATCGAACTTATATCGGTGCTGTTAATATCTTACTACAGCCCTGCTGTATGGTTATTTAAGGGTATTGCTCTGAAGTACCACTGTTTTTTTGAGTAATTCGTATGCTGATAATTATTTACTGTAGGTCATTGATTATTGGGTCGATGTAGTGTTAAGGAATTGGATGCAGCTTTTATCTAACAGAAATGCTTCTCACTTTATTCGTACCTTTATATATCATTTACTTGGTCTTAAAAGAAAAAAACCGGAAAATAAGGAAAAGCTTTTGGCGAAGGATGCTCTCTGCAGAAAGATACAGATCAGCTCAGTAGCTAAGGGAAGTTTTGAAAGGATTGCAAGTGTGGCCTTAGATTACTCTTTAATGCAAGGTAAGTAGCAACAAATGGGTAATTTCAGTGGCATTTTTGATTTAATTTTGCAAATTTAGATGTACAAAAAATTTATCTGTGATCGCGCAGCTATTATCTTTTACTGCTAGTCGTAACTCTTCCTATAAACGTCGGTTATAGCCATGCTGGATGATGAATCAGTTTCATTAGTGCTCCAAGATGTGATCGAATGTGACTCCTTAATTCAAACCGGATTTCTTCGAAGATTTGTTGAAGCAGCCTGCGAAGAACCCAATGCTGTTCGAGAACAGTGGAAGGGAAAGTTTGCTTCTCGTTTATGGGACATAATAGTGCAAAAGGTTTACATTTAAATGTTTGCATCAAGTTGAAGCTTATATTATCTGCACTAACTGACCTTTATGTTCTTTGTAGGCAGATGAAGACCTCCGTCAAAGATTGTACCATGCAGTACTAGAGGGGAGGTTGTTCAATCTTTCTTTACACATGTTCGCTAATTTTCCTATACAGAAGTATATACTATCCGCAAAATCGGATGAACTGGTTCGTTTCCATCGTTTCTTATATATATTAGGAAAGGCCGGGCGTTACACTACGTATTGTGACAAAACATCCGCAAAATCGAGTTCTTATTTTCAAGTGAATAACAAAACGGACAGGCTTACTTAAGGGAAATAAAGATGCCCAGAAATACTCAGTAAAATTCAATATTTATTGGCCTTTCTATCTTATCTAGAAATCCTACATTGCAGGCTAATTTGGCTCATTACTTTCCTTTTTAATTGCGTTTCAACCTTCTTCAACAGATGCGTACCGATTCAACACATACATATTTCAGGTTACTGATATTTGTGATGAACTTATAGATCATATTGCGAATATTTGCATCGGTTCCAAATGGGGAGTTATCGTTGCACTGGCCCGAATGCTGCGCAATAGAGATGAAGTCATTATTGTTAGAAAGCTAAGGAATTATTTCAGATGCGGTTCTAAATCTGCGAGATCGGCGTTTGTGCCCTGTGTATTCACTCTTACTTGTCGTACTTCACAGTGTAAATTTTAAAATGACTACGTCATTTCCTCATTAATCACTTAGTTCTAAAAAAGTTTATTTGTTCACTTTATTATGATTGTTGCATTACAGGTGAAGTTACTGAGACTTTCGATATTTTGAAAGGACAGCTACACGGATCTCTTATTCTACAAGAACTTGTAAGCTATCAGCATAACAAAACAGTAGTTATGTCAATGAAATCGTTAGCGGATACAACAATTGTAGAATTAGCCCGGGATAAGAAAGGAAGTTTCTTGCTGCAAGCTTTTTTTAAATCTTCCACTATCCTACGAACAGACAAAGAACTGATCGCTAGACCTCTGAAGGTTAGTATTTCACAACCATATGGAAAAAGTAAGGAGAGGTTAACATGGGATGCAACGTACTAAATCATCATTTTGAGATACTTTTAGAAATGACAGTTTAGTAGTGAGGCTATTTGAGAAACTTAGTGGTTCGCACCGAACATACATAAACTTTACCACACCGATTATCAATTACAGCAGAAATGGCATGAAGTTATAACTGATAATGTTTCAAGTCGTGTATTCGACGTTTTATGGGTAAATGGTCTTTACAATATTCACGAAAAAGAAGAATTAATGGATGCTCTGTCGAAAACAACTTTGGAGGTATATTTCTTTTTTTTTTCGCCACGTTAGGGATTTTGTTAATTCCAAGGATATGTCTTCCCAAAGTTGTAAGAAATGTTTGCACTGTATATCATAATAGATGTTATTGAGTTCCTTCTTACCTAGAGGCTTGAGAGAATCTATAATAACTTATACAGTAAGAGACTGGAGGAATTGCAAATGAATTGAGATTTTGTCTATCGTCCAGCAGAGCTATACTGTGATCAGTGTTATAATCGTGCATCACTGGAAGGGGTCCGTCCTATAATACCCTAGGAACAGTTGATATTATACCTAGTAAGCTAGCTTCTTGAAAAATGCTGATATTTTTGTAAATCTGCTCATTTTGTAAGGAATAATACTAGGAAAGTGATTCCTTGAATTATTTTTCAGAATCACTGCAAAACATTACGTCTAATGTGCAAGAAGTTGGATGTGCGAGGATTTCGGGAACAGCGGAAGAAGTGGTTAAAGGAGGCAACTGTACGATTTAATAATTGAACATTTTTCTAGCCTTTTGTTATGTGAAGTCTAAAATCTAAATTAAATTGTTTAAGAATTCGTGACCCATAAAGTGGCAAGCAGAAGTCTTGGTCATTTTTTAACTTAAGAAGAATGGAAAGCAACCTTCGGAAAGTGGCTCAGATCCCATATTGTATGAATTATTCTTGTCACTTAAGTACTGAATTCAATTTTGGCAAGCACAGTTTTTACATAAGCGAATGAAGCACGAGAATGATGAACCAATATGAAAACTGCGAAACCTCATTTAAATAGAGATGAATAGACATGGATCACATGAAAGAAAAAGAATATTTAAAAGTCATTCGCAAATAAAGAGGTCACTTTGTTCGCGCACCTCCCTGCTAACTGCTCTGTTGTATTACCATTCATGTACAGTACTTTGCGGACTGCAATCTCCACTTCACTAACAATTGCTTTCGCGTCATCATTCGTCGAGGCTTCAGCGTAGATACGGACTACATCTTCAGTGCCAGATGGGCTGAAGTATCCACAAATACTATAACTAGAGAATAACACCTTTGCTTATTCGATGTAAAATATCTCAATAAACTAACCGTACAAATGACCGCCCATCGGCATACTTTGAAACTATAGTGTCTATCATTCTTTGCAGTCTTTGGGGTTTTACACATTTCGTTTCATCTACATTCATTTGAATCGCTGACCGACTTGCAACCTACATGCCATCTTCATAAGAGATAGAATAACAGCAATATTCAATCCTATTTTTATATCGATAATTTATTTATATTACATATCCAAATGCCCTTCAGTATAAGGTTTTAGTGCGAATGATGCAGAGTGAGAAGCACTTCCTTTCACTTGTAATAAAGTGACAAAAGATACCTTCAATTTCTTTTGAAGATTGGGCAATTCCTCATACATACTGTTCCAATTCTCAACCGTCCAGTCGTAATGTTTTAAAAGCATTTCAACAGCAAGCAAATCGGTCATCGCGTCACCGACAACTGTGTTCAGTAGTTTGGAGAAATATAGCAACCTTCTGATTTCAATTTTTTGATCAGTTTCATCCCTATGAATTATTGTCCTGCAAAACTGTTTTTCTGTGCAAGGAAGCACAAAATGCAGTAGGTCACTTCGTCAAAAGTATTGCAAGATACTCAATATTTTATAAATGAGAATGACCCAAACCGAGCGGGAGCGAACCGTTAATAAAAAGATTTAGAGATGGAATAATCGTTAGATACGATGACCTCATAATCTCATAAAATCGAGGGCTAAAATATACGGTTCCGTGTCCATTTGCTTCAAAATATACTGCGATGTCATATTTTATTGCTTCTCTCTGCAAGTTTTTAATTCCTGTAGCCACACAACGTACGTGCACACCCTAAAATCGTAGGAATTAGTTTGCAGATTCAGTTAGTTAGCTAAATTGCTATACCACACACTCATTATTCCCTTTTGTAAGAATGTAGAAGGTGCTCACCAAAATGTTTCAAGTTTTTAGCAACAGCATGCTGACTATTCCAGGCTATAGTTATAGCATTTCTCCATTTTGAAACATATCCCTAGCTTAATAGATTATTTAAAGATATATACACCGAAGTACTTCAAAACATTATTTTTAATTAGAGAAATCAACATCGCCGGATGAGTCAAAACAAAGTTGCGCCTGCACTCACCATTTCGTTTTTCAGGAACCTGGTAGAGTTACCGTTTGCATAGCCTGTTTGTATTACTGATACGGTGAATACGTCACTAAGTCCTGCGCCAGTAATCCGCTACAATAGTTAAACGGTTTTTTTCTTTTCATTAATAGCTAAGTTGTTAGACCCAATATCACGAAAAAGAGCTTCTTACCTCTGTAATATATTTTGCGAAAAGAGCTGCTATTTTATCACCGTCAATTAAAACACATTTATTGGAGGCATCGCGATAGAAATAAACAAGACGATCGGCATCACCATCAAAAGCAGCACAGCGTTCGAAGACCTGTACAGCATCGAAGTTGCGTGGAAATTTCTTTTCCATTTTAACGTAGTCTGCCCCGCACTAAAGCACATCGAACCGAATGGTAGAAAAAATTATAAAATTGACGTAGTCATATACACTGAACATCCCTTTCAAATCTTCTATCAGATAATATCTAAATAACAGTAAAGTTATATTGGTAGACGAGCTATCCCAATAAATCTATCAGTCCAAATATCCAGAATACCACCACCACTTTGCACACTCTAAAAAAAGGGAATAGAGGCCTCTATTGCTTTTTGATCTTTGACAAATGAACTTTAGAATACTAAGTCAGCAGAAACTCAACTACGAGATGGCCTCTTTTTTTCTAAGGAAAACGGAAAAATTGCGAACTTGGAGGTAATGTATATCCCCGAAAGGAAAAAAGCAGAATGCTGTCTATTTAATCTACCGATTGCACAAAATCTGAAAATCAGAATACCTTCACTGAAAATAAATAAGGGTATATAATCAAACAGAATGAAGCCTACACAGAAGATACCTGATCATTGAGCTGTGCTTCTTGATTATTTATCAAATTGACAACAAGAGTTGACAAACTTATGCAAACAAGAGGAAACTTTTGAGCACCTACTCCATTTGCACAATCCAGATGCAGCGTTGGAATATATGCTCTTCCACATCGTGTAACCTGGTATTTTCCGTACTTGTGATTAGCAATCGCAACGTAAGGCTGTCGACTAGTGGGGTGATTTGTAATCAGAATGTGATAACACATCAAATACTTCGACATAACAAAGATAAATTTGTGTTCTAAAATAAGAAAGCTTACAAAATTCAAGCCAGCAAGAGCATTGCGCACTTTTGCGTAATATCCAGCCTCAGTAGGATAACCATAAGTAGAATCATTCTGGCAGCGAATAATATAGTGTAACTGAGGAGTCGTCAATAGGCCTGAAATTTTATCCAGAAAATTAAATTGTTATGGTGAATTCCGGATTAAAAAAATACATAGTACGCTGAAAACTGCAATGATAAGACTTATTAGGTTCAGGAAGTTTGGGTTTTTCAAAATCCATGGCTAATTCAGCATTTGAAATTGTGGGGACTCAGTCTTTCACCGTTAATGCAGACCTCAGTCGAGAATATTACGCCTTTAGAATCTCTTGGTAGCAACGCATTTGTATAAAGCATACAACCAAGCATCAATCTCTCAAAGCTTTTGTAATTCAATTGATTAACTACTGACATTAATCAATCTCTTGACTGAGTTGTTATTGTTTATGCTCTCTGGCATCAGTCAGCTAACATGATGGTTTTCTGTGACTTGTTAACAGTGATACAATTCTTGTTTTCATCGATTCCTAATAAAATAGCTATGTGCTGTCTGCTCGTCTGATGAGATTTTCTACTTCAGCTCTACATCAGTCGAAAAACACAAAACCAATCACCCAATCTTCGGCCACCAACTTTAGCGTATTGAGCGCCACAGAAGGCGGCCTCTTCTATATATTTCGAACTTGGACGTGTATCGATGGCTGTAAAAACTTTAGCATTTTCACCAATTCGTCCACTGAACTGTTGCCAGAATTCTTGTGATTTTTGTTGGAACTCACTATCACTAAATATAAAAATCTTGTTTGCCATTACAAAATATATTACTTGTTCTTGATATTTTCTTGGATGATATTTATTAAATACATATAATTTAACAAATATCATCCATTGGCGAGTCGAATAAATTAGTAGGCAAAAAATAACACACAAGCAGCAATAAAATGCAGGTGATAAGGGAAAAGAAAATATAACCTGGCATTAACAATCGAATTTGCATACTTCTCCCACGCAGCATCCAACATGCCTCCCATCGGATCGATTATTTTAACTCCATTATCATCTATCGGATTGTGTGATGCTGTTATCATTATACCGATAGTTTGATCTAAATACCTGAAAAGTGCAGCATAGAAACAACCCAGCTTCGTCACACCACAGTACAGCGTGGGAGTAACCCAAAAGCAGGTAAGGATTTTTTGCAATTAGTTTAA
>RCAB01000416.1:0-56574 GCA_003640385.1 Setaria digitata | reverse complement strand
TTTTTTTTTTTTCTTTTAGGCGTTAATTTCTTTTGGAATTTTTTCTTCTCGTTTAATTTAATTCATTGAAGCTTTGTTAATGAATGAGATTAAAAGAGTGTAGAAACGAAATGATGAGCAGTTCGGATAAATTTCATTTTCTGAATAAACTCGCTTTATTTTTCCAGTTAGCTATGATAGTAGGTAGTACTTAATCAGTTACATTCCATGAGCATCGTTGTGAGTAATTGTCATTAAATGAGCAAAGAAAAGCTGTGTAATTGCAATTTTTGAAATTCAGGAGAAAACGAAAAAGAAAAATCAAATAAAATTTTTTGAAAAAGAAAAAAGAAATGTAACTGGAAGAATTTGTCAGGTAGAAATATAATTTAATCGATACTTATTACAATTTCCTTTCAGCAATGTAGTAACATTTCAATTCAGTCAGAAGAATCACGCTGCTCAAAGCTCAATGAAGTATCAAATTATAACAATAAGATGCAACCGGAAAAATGGATCCCGATGAAAAGTGATCATCAGGCATGTAATATTTGCATATTTTTTATTTAAGCTTTATTCAGAACTCTCGTTTTCACTGTTCATTTTAAACAACTTCAATCTAAGAAAATTATTGGAGTGAAAAAAGATAAAATGAAATGATAGTATATTAATTAATCAATTAATCTAAGATTCACCTACGTACACAATGGATCTTTCCTTTTTCCCCCCCCCCCCCATAAATAATTACAATTTTAACAACATCTGCAAGTTTACTGGAAATAATTTAATTTCTCATCAAATTCAAATCATTTTCTAACTTAAGTGCACAATTGTGTGCCGTTCTGTGAACACAGGTAAGGAACAGGAAGTGGAGAAGTTGAATGATGGTACTTCGTGCTTTATCGAAGGATATAATAAATCTGTTTGCGTCAATGGAACCTGCCAGGTTAGCTTACAAAACGGTTTATGATAGATTAAATCTCTTTGAGTTAACAAATTAACCGGAACATAAGGCTGCAACACTTCTGCCGTAAAAACATCCTGAAAAGTTGGCTCATTATCCTCAAATGGCTGGATTCTTTTATCCTAAAATTTTTCTTTGCTTTTTATCTTTTCCAGCATGTTGGTTGTGATGGAATTGTTCAGTCAAATACTCGTTATGATCATTGTGGAATATGCGGTGGTACGGGTGAAAGTTGCGGACGTACGATATTTCAGTGGCGAGATACGAAGCAATTTTCACCTTGTGATGCTACTTGTGGGCCAAATGGTGAAGAATTTTCTTCCTTTTTTTTTGAAATGGAATGAAATTTCAATTGAAATTTTGTTAAATTATTGCTTGAAGTGATTTTTTCCCTAACTGTGAGAAACGATTTTGCCTAGACATTAAGGAAAACGTTCTTACTGACAATTTAGTGAGATCGTGTCTATTAGTTTTCAGTTCTTCTAGACCTAATCTTTGATGCTAAGTAATATTTTTGTTCTACATGAACGCTAAAGCTTAATCTATTAGTGTAGCATGGATTTCTGTTATCTTAGCTTACCGTGTGTCCGTATCTGTGTGCCAAAATGTCCGGAATGAACGGATTGTACCGGAACGATTATGCGGCGATCAGCCACGACCACGTCCAATTGTCGAGAAGTGTCCCCACATCATCTGTCCTTCACAGTATGCTTTTTTTTTGATACATAGACGGAATTTGAAAGTTATAAAGTTTAGATAAAGATGTATTAATTTAAAACCAACAAAAAGAAAAAAAAGAAGAGGAAGCTCCAAAAAGCTAAGAGTTTTTGAAATTATGAAAAAAATACATAACTTTTTTGAGATTTAAACCTTTCCTCTTAACTTTTTCCCTTTGACCTCTTCATATTTTTTTTATCCATTTCTTTCTTTCCTCTTTTTTCTTCCTTCATTCTCTCTATTCTCTCTCATTTCAACGATTTTTTTTCTTTAAAAAGTTATCATAGCATAAATTTAATTTTAAAGTTATCATTCAATATGTGACAAAAGAAGGAAGAATAATTAATTAATAATCACATTAATGGTGCAAGAAGAAACATTAAAAGGAGATTCATTTAACAAACTGAATATGTAAGGGAATTATTTATGCATTAAATGAATTTTGCGTTTTGAAATTTTACAAATTGAAATTGTTTAATTTGAACTAACGTTTCACTCGTAAATTTAGAGCTTCATATTCAAACTACAAATGATTCACGTAGCCCATTAATGACTGACCTTGGCTTTGCAATTATGCAAATGAGGTAAACATTCGACGCTGTAATACGGCACAAAACACATAAATCGCACTTTCTCCGAAATTGCTCTTTTGTCTTCCTTTACAAAATTCTTCCTTCCGTCATTACCTTTCCGTTTGCAATAAGCATTTCACGAATAAACGGAAAGCAAAGAAACAACAAAACCTTTCCCAACTATTTTCTTCTGATATTTGACAGAAAAATTCTCAACTATTCCGCCGCATCTCTCTTTTTCCGGATGAGCAAAACGTATTCCAGTCATTTCACGTCGTTTCTTTTCTTTTCTTTCCTTCTTTCTTTTTTTTTTTTCCGGTATATAAATAAAAACGTCCCTAACAATTTCACGTTTTATATGATTGAAACATTTTCAATCATTCCACATCATACTTTTCATTTATAATGATCGATTAATAAGAATCCTTCATAATTTTGTGCTCATATCGTCCTCTTCGTCATTTTTCACGAAATTATTCACTCTTCCTATTAGTGTACGGTTCATTTGCTGAACCACTTTTCGGTCCTTGCTGATTTCTGAAAGAAATCAGACGGGCAATTAATTCATTCATTCTGCTAATTTCTAATGTGTGAAATATGCGCGGAGCAAATTAATGAACACACATAAATTGTAAAGTGGGCAATAATAATTTTTGCTAAAAAATAAATCATAAAAATTCACCATAATGTTTATGATCTAGGAAAATTGGAAAAAAAAAAAGTTGGAATACTGTTAAAGATAATAATTGACAATAGTAAGAAGAAAGAAATAATAAAAGAACAAGTATTCGCTTATAAAGAAAAATTGCTTTTCTAAAATACAATTGTTCAAATTATGAAGCTTTTTTAGCTCAATTTTAATTAAATGAGCTTAAAAACAAAAACAAAAACAAAAAAAAACAAATAAAGGAGTAATTTATCAAGTAAGCAGAAATCGACAAATTTTATTCAAAAAGTCTTCTGTCTGTCTATTAACAAAAACTTTTAGCTCAATTGACAATTCCTCAAATTAACAGCAATAAATAATAAAATATATTAGCCGAAAATCCTTGTAATTCTGATATAATTTCCTGATATCCGGATAATCTTAATTTTGCCAAATGTGTCTGGTGCAATTTGTTGCAACATGCTTTCCGTTTTTTTTTTTTTTTTCACCATATCTGTGAAAATTAACAGACCCAATGTTAAAAATTATGAACTTTTTATTGGCCCTCCGGAAAGATTATTCAACAGTGCGTAACTTTTTCTCGTCCTATTTTGATTTTATTGTTATCAGTTAAAAAAAAAAAAAAAATCCACCGTTAAAACAGCAATGAGTAAGCAAATTAATTAATAGTCATGTTCATTTTTCCTTCTTTCACATACTTTACCTTCCTTTTTCTTTGCTCAAAAAAGATGAACGAATATTAAAAATTCAAAAATTGATTTTGTTTATTTATTCATTTTTTTTTTGTTTTATCTGAAAAAAAAAACTAATTATTAGAAACAAAATAATACGAAATATACAAAATTTAACAGTACACATGCGACAGTAGGAAATTTTCCACCTGGAAATTGAAATTGTAAAAAAATTCAAACAAATTTCCATCAAATCTTTTACGGTCATTTAGCAGCATCCCTGTGTCCCAGTTTGTATTCGCAAAACCGGTTACATATTTAATTTCAATAATGCTACATCCCAGGCCTTCAATGTCTCAGTAAGTTTTGAGGCAAACGAAAGAATGAAATTTCGCACATTTCAGGAAATCCCTGCTGCCAGCAAGAGTAAAATGAATTTTTATGAAAAAATGAGCTCAGATTACCTGTTTCAGCCTAAAAATTCAATCATTCATGTAACCCATATGTTAGAATTTTTTCCTAATCACTTTTTTAGACATGTCATTTAGGAAATGATTTTTGAAGTTTAGATTCAAATTAATATCAAATTATTTTGATGCCTGAGCAGTGGATTTTATTACTAGCAAATAATTCTTAAATTTTTGTTGTGTAATGAATTTTGAATTTTGTTTAAAAAATGATTTTATTCTTAATCACTGAATTAATGCGCCCTGGAATCTTTCCTATGACAGAGATATTCACTGCTTTCACAACTAGTACAACATTTTTTGAAATGATGCAAATTTCATATTTTATTTATCATAAATTCTTGATTTCATCAAATTTTCTCACTTAGTAATTAATGAAACTGGAGTTTAATTTTTAAATTAACGCACTTTCCTCACTTTTTTTTTTCTTTGATGTTATGCACTTCGACAGAATTATGTATTGAAAACGATTAAATCTAATTCATTCATATCAAATGAAAAGGAATTTACCAAATTCAATTGTTAAATTTTCCTCTAAATTTTTCATTTCAAATTAAAATTAGGAATCTAAAAAAAAAAAAAGTAAATGCTTTATGTGAGAGGCATTATTTTGTTTTTTTTTTTTTCATCACTTTTTTTTGACAAAAATAGATTTAATATACGACCGATTATTATAGAGAAACTGGAAAAATGAAGGAATCCTTTCCTTCCATTTTTTTTTTTTTTTTTTGTTGGTTTTTTATTCGTTTCCTGAAAGAAATGAAAGGAAGAATTTTTTAATAATTAAAAATTGCCCTATTCATTTTTTATCTTGCTTAAAAAATTAGAAGTTCCATCAGAATTGCCCAAGATCTTAAATCATTTTCATATTTTTTTTTTCGTTAGAATTATTTTTCCTTCACCATCAAACCAATTTTGTATTCCTTTTTTTTCTTTTTTTTTTTTTTTTTAACCAAGATTTATCAGACAAACAAATTAATTCATGAAATACTGAAGTCATTAAAAGAAATTTTCATAAAAAAGTAACAAATTTAATTTGAAATAATAATTTGCTTTACTCGTTTGTTTCCCATACTGTTCACTTCTTCTCTTTCTTATTTAAATTAATTATTATTCCATTAATTTCATCAAACCATTAGCAATTCATTTCATTAAAATTTGAATAAATTATCATTTCATTAAAATTTGAATAAATTATCATTTCATTAAAATTTGAATAAATTATCATTTCATTAAAATTTGAATAAATTATTATATACATGATATTTTACCAGAATTACGATCACTCTTCACTTTAGCCAGCATAATGCACTTTCTTCCCATACATATTATATTCCTCCATGTTCAGCCTCAATCTTCTCAACCAAACTTTTTTTTTTTTGTGAATTAAAAAAAAAAAAGAAAAATTAAGCTAATATTTTGTATTTGCTTCAGTCTCGTTAACGTCTCTTGTTTGTATTATGCTGTGAAATAATGCTACAACACAGAAATTTGATTGATTTCGTTTCTCTTTCTCTTTTTTAATTTGTCATGTTGAAAAAGAATCGCTGAAGAGATAATAATAGTAATAAATAAATTGATATATACTTATACATTTTTC
Organism: Setaria digitata; assembly: GCA_003640385.1. Lineage (NCBI taxonomy): Eukaryota > Metazoa > Nematoda > Chromadorea > Rhabditida > Setariidae > Setaria > Setaria digitata. The sequence continues at coordinate 50,937 of RCAB01000416.1, read as the reverse complement.
TTTTCAAAGTTTAAATAGAAACTTTTAGAACAATTTTTCGAAATTAATTAACTTGAAAAAATTCGATTGACTAGATAGATATGAGGAAGCTGCAACCTTATTTCACATTCATTCAACCACTTAATTTTAGTTTTCTCCACCTTCTTTCCAGCAATGAAATGAAAGATTCCACCTTCCTATTTGCCATATTTACTTTGTCAAATAATTTCGCTTTTTTCCATATTACAATTTTCACGTAAAAATCATTGCCGATATTAGAGTTAATTAATTAGTCCATCATTTGAAATTCTTAATTCGCTTATTATTTCTTAACTAGCATCCAGAATGCATGATAATCAGTGTGTAAATCTAGTCAATCTATCTCCAATATATAAATCATTCGGTCATAATTATTTCATTCAGATTCTGCGATTGCTACTTTTCGAAATTTGTCTTCGAATATGGATTACTGATTTTTCCTTCCTCTCTGATATCAGTATTGATGTTATAACCTGACAATTAGCCAACAATTCCGGCATAATTAATTAGCTCCACATATTCTGCTAATGCTTTTTCGGAAAATTTTCTCAAAGATAAATCTCTAAATTTCTTTGACTACCTTTTCTGCTTCTTATATTGTGATTAAATAAAATTCTAAACTTTTCCGTCTCTCTGGTGTTAGCCACAGAGGGGAAAGAGAGAGGAAGAGAGAAAGAAATGGTGGAAAAAAAGAAACACTCCCTTTGATCTTGTTATTACTACTGCTATTATCAATGCAAATATTAATAATTACAACTATTATCACCGTTGCGCTCTTCAGACCAACGATTACAGTATCATATCAGTAAGTTGACACTGATAACAGATCATTTAGTCTCACTTTAATCTGCGTATTTATTTTTCTATATCATAACATTCCGCACTTATCATCATGGTACACTCCACACGTGCACTTATCATCAAGATACACTCATAAACACGTACACGTATTCGTACACGTATATTTACTTATAAGGCATAGATTTTTTCGCATAAAACTTATACAGATTTAAATTCGATGAATCTCTTATTTTCCTTTGCTTTTGCGAACTGTGCTCAGCGAATTGTTTTATTTATTTATCATCCTGCAAAAATTGCACTATAGCATTGACAAATTTGTTAAATTTCATCATCATATGAATTAATTAATTAGAATCTTTAATAAACTATTATTTATTTCTTAACTTTTATTTTGTAGCTGAAAAAAGCCAAAAAAAAAAAAAAAAAAAGCCAAATTCATTTTTCTTATATCATACAGATTGGCGTAATTGCCAAAAGGAAAAAATAAAATGAGGCCATTTTTAATGAGAAGATTTAATATTATATTTTCAGCTGCAGGTTATTGCAAACGAATTTACTACTACTGCATGCATTTGTATGACGGAGAGAGAGAGAAAAGAGAAATAAGAAAGGGTATAAAAAAACTTCTCAGATTACGGTGTGTGCCGGTGTGCTGGCAGTGCGGTGATTTACTTACAACTAATTTATTTTTGAATTGCAAAAATTAAAATTATTTCAAAAAATTCATTTATTTACTTTTGTTTTGAAAGAAAGACATAAAAAAAAAAAATGATATTGAAAAGGGAATTAGAGCAGTTAGTATGCAAATTGGAAAATTCTAATTGATAGAAATAATTGCTTTCTGAAAATGCTGTATTTTTTTTTTTTTTTCGCCATCAACAATAAAATATGCTATATATGCAATAAGCTTATCAAACAAACATCTTAAACCTAAAATTTTGCTTTTTTTTTTCCCCCCCCCTCCCCCTCTTTTCCTTTGTGGATTTATATTGTTTTAGCACGAAACTAAAACAAACATATCAATTTTATGGTTGAAATTTTTACCTTTTCAAGAGATTTTTTAAATATTTTTTTTTTTTTTGAACAAATTTCATTCTTAAAGATATTACAAACACGCTGGGCAGCTATTAAATTTTTCTAAATTTTCATTACTTTAAAAGAAAAATACATATATTTTTTATTTAAGACATTTAGAGCAATAAAATTTTTAACTTCCCAATTAAATACTCTCTACTAAATTTCATATATTTGTCTTAATTAACCTTGCATGATGCTTTTGTACCACTATTGTCGCCAAACCGTCCATCTACACATTAGTTTAATCTAATTTTATTTCTAAATTAAAAAAAAAAAAAGAGAAAAACTTGCTTGTGAAATAGTTTAAAAAAAATTAAAAAATAATTTAACTTAAAAAAAAATTTTTTTAAAGTCTAATCGAACTTTTCATTAGCTTATCATATATCTCCCCATCTGTTTTTTATCAATTTTTGTGATAAAATTTTCGGATTGCATTAGAGGAAATGAAATGAAATTCAGCGGTAAATAGTTGATGGGATCAAGAATGATCAATTTTTATTTTGAAAAAATATTTTTTTCTTTTTAAATATTGCTGATCATCGGTGAGAGGAAATTCATTTGTTTATTAATATTTGCTATTAATTATTTGTAATTATCAATGACCCGTTTATATTTACCAATTAAAAATTTGTCTGTGTTTATACTAAATCAGACATCCAATTAATAGAAATAAGTGAGGTCTCAATACAATACGCATTAGTGATAATTTTCTTTTTTTTTTTGGTAACACGCAAAATTTTGATATTTTATTATATCAGACTGAAATTTCCTAGAAAAAAAAAGAAACTTATTCCACTACTTTCTGGCAAATTCCAAAAAATTATGCTTCGATTTAAATTTCTCAAAAAAAAAAAAAAAAATAGAAAAAAAAAGCAATGCAATTGAATTTTTTTTTTGCATGCGATTTGCATAATTTTTCTTTTCTTGTTAACGTTATCAGTACAAATGAATACTTAATATATTACGTTAGCCAACAAAGTTTTCATTTTAATGCCAAAAAAAAAGCAAAAACAAAAAAATAAAACAAAATAAAAAAAACAGCTACAAAAAAAAAGATACAAAATACTTCAAAAATAAAAAAATTATGCTTTTTTTTTTTCGAATGGCTTTTAATTTTTCATTTGCTGCTGCAACTTCTCGAAGGATGTATGTATGTGTTAAAACTAAGAATGTTTTTTTTTTTTTTTTCAAAAAAAAAGCAATTCAAGTTGATAAATTTGCAAAATAGATGATAGTGATCTAGATAACGGAAGTAAGCTATTGACAAATTGTAATAAATCGTTCATTTCAAGCATGATTAGACTAATTGCTACATTTAATAGTATCAAATTCTGTCAAAAAAAAAAGATCGGTAAGTTTTTTTAGAAAGAAACAAAAAAAAACAGTGATAAAAAATTTTCAATTTTACCTTTACAGTAGTAATTAATATTACCCAGATATATTTAGAGAATGGAATAATTCATCATGCTTCAGAATAAAATGAAATTTTCAATATGTTAATTAATAGTTAATAATTAGTAAATATTCTTCTAACAAAATATTGAAAGAAATTAGCCTTTTCTTATGGAAATTAATTAGCATACATCCTTCGGTGAATGCTCTAATGCTTATTGAAGTAAAAAGTAAGTAACTGGAAATGAGTGATATGCATAAAATTGCGTAAAATAATATTTTATTAATTGTCTTGCAATAAAAAAACAAAAAAAAAAAAAACAAAAGAAAAGAAAAAAGAAGAAATTTTTGGACAGTTATAAAAAGTAATTTTATNATAAAATTGCGTAAAATAATATTTTATTAATTGTCTTGCAATAAAAAAACAAAAGAAAAGAAAAAAGAAGAAATTTCTGGACAGTTATAAAAAGTAATTTTATAAAAAAAAAAAGTGTAAAAAAAGTGTAAAAAGTATAAAATATAAAATAAATTATTCAATTGTCATGCATGTCACTCAAATATTCCAAAAGTTAGCATTTTTTTTTTGTTTTTCTTTTTCGGCTTGATTTTTTTTTTTTTTTTTAAATTATTTGTGGGAAAAAGGCAAAAAAAAAAAGAAATAAAATTTTACTTCATGAATTTTCCCTCAGATGGATGATTGGAAAATGGTCCGAATGTACGGTATCATGCAATGGTGGCTACCAAACAAGAACGGTGTATTGCGTCGAAAGTTCCAATGACACAAATGGCATTATTCTGGAAAATCGGAAAGTTGATGACCAGTACTGTTGGCAAACTCATCGACCGGTAAGTTATGATGATATAACTGTTTTGTACTTGAATTTTGATGATATTTCATAAATTTCACTTTGAAATTTTTGAAATTTTTTTCTTTATTTAAATTGGAAAAATTTTAATATTAATAAAAAGTAATTTTTTTTTAATCAACTTAATGCAACCTTAATTTTATAATTAATAGAAATTTCGCAAATTAATTAAATACCATAACTATTTCAAAATGTGCCTATTTTTGTTTTAAATTTTTGAAATCAATCAAATTCAGTCAATGATAAGAAGAAAATATTTCAGTCTTCTATATTCTGACTTGTATCAGAATCTATTTTGCAAATTAACTAAATAAAAAGAAAAAATTTAGAATAAATCATTTCTATTTAATTCTCAGAAAAGAATTATAAGAAATTTAATTGACCACTTAATTCGATTAATTTCTTCTTCAGGCAACAAGTCGAAGATGCAATCGAAAAAGTTGTCCAAAATGGGAGAAGGGTGATTGGACTTCTTGTTCCGTTACGTGTGGTAAAGGTTTCCGCACAAGACAGGTGATAAATTACATGAAGACAAATGAAATATTTTGAAAATAAAATTAAATTTGGATTAAATAATCTAATGAGATTTTTGAACGAACAAACTTTTTTAATACGTAATAAATGAAGAAGGAAAGAAATGACTTCATTTATTAAATAATAGCAAGTGCTAATGAGTAATTAATTAATGAATTGTTAGTGGAGAAGGAAAAAAAAAAAATCGCCTCATTTCATTTTTGAGTTTTTGCTTTTTTTTTTTTTTCAGATCGAATGCAGACAGGAAGGTGAACGGATCGCTGATTATTCATGTAAAAGTACCGATCGTCCGGATGATGAGCAGCCTTGTTATACCGGTGTAGCATGTCCAGCTAATTTTAACAACGGTTAATTGTTCTTAAATTAATTTCAGAAATTAATTTTTCTTTTTTTTTTTTTTATCTTTTAAACGCTATCACAATTTACCTAACAGCTAAATATTTTTGCAATTATAGCTACTTACTTACAATTTGAGCTTAATTAACGACCTTCTAGTTGGAATCCTAGCAAAATTTAATGCTTGTCCATTTCATTAAGCATTAATCAATCTTTCACTATTTCTTTCTTCTCTTTTTTTTTTTAAATTCTTGAAAATTTAGAAAATTAATGGAGAAATTTATCGTCACATTCGGTGTAATGGAAAATAATTCTTGCTTTCCTTACACAGCAATAGCAGCTAAATCATATTAAATAAAATTTTAAGCGAAATATGAAAATTATAATAGTTAGCACTTATAAAGATAACAAACAGTAGCAATGGTTATCATAATTGTAATAACAATAATGATGATAATAATTTTTTTTTTTTGTATATTTATAAGCGCAACATTTATAGAGAGATTTATATTTCCACATTCAGTAAAATACTATTAATACAGTTTTATTAAACGAAATAGCAAAAGGTCCATTTTTGATTACTTCATGCTGTTTAAGCTTATTGTTTAAACGATCACTGATAAAAATTGAAAAATTCTTTAAATAAAATGAAAATTCTTTAAAATTCTTTAAATACGTTTAAACGTATTTAAAGAATTTTTTGATTGATAAAGGTTAATATATTTACTTTTTCATTTGCTAAAATTTAAAATGTTAGCAAAAGTGCACAGATTTCAACGAAATGATAATAATTCATAAATATTATAAATTAGAATTTTTCAAATTCAACGTTAAAATGAAATATCACTAATATATTTGAGAAAAAAATTTAAGGAAAAAAGTTACTTACGTCTTGAGAAAACATTACTGCTCAAAGTTTTGATCCTGATTTTTTAAAAGAGTTCTCTAGCTTCTCAGCACTTCATTTGTCCTCATAAATGAAGAATTAGAAGTCTGACTTTTGCATATTTTTTCATTTGCTAAAATTTAAAATGTTAGCAAAAGTGCACAGATCTCAACGAAATGATAATAATTCATAAATATTATAAATTAGAATTTTTCAAATTCAACGTTAAAATGAAATATCTCGGATGAAATTGCAATTTCAAATAGTAAAATTTCCATACTTTTCAATGCGGAGGAGACTGGCTAGTCACTGATAATTAAATATTGTGAAAGAGGACGAAATTTCAGTTCTCCTTGGCGGTTTAAAATTTGTAATCTCAAATTTTGCTTAATCATTCCATCATTATTTTGCTATTTGTTGATTGATAAAGGCTAATTGTATAATATCTTATAGTTGAATTAGCTGATGTAGTTGAATTAGAAAAAAAGAATTTATTATTTTTATTCTTCCTTTTTTTTTACTCTTTCTTTTTTTTTGAGGAAATTAAATTAAATACTTCTAATGTATACGGGACAAAATTAAAATTTTCCAAAATTTTAAGTGGTTCTTCTTCATTCTTTTTTTTTTTTTTCAAAAATAAAATTTACGAAATATTTTTCGGAAATTTTTTCTCGCAGAAAAAAAAAAAAAAAACACAAAAGAACACACTGTCTTCGAACATTTCATTTGCATTGAAACGATTAATTTTAACAAAAACTTTTAATTTTCGCACATATTTTTCTCCTTTTTTTTTTTTTTTTTTCTTGAATTTCTGGAACTAGTGACAAAAGAATGAACAAAGAATTATTTCAATTAATTCTAACCAACGAACTAAAAAATAAAAAGCAAAAAGGATAGTGAAATTTGATCATAATGATATGCAAATTTACATGCCAAAGCTTTTGCTCATTGATTAGCGAAATTTGGAAAAAGTAAATTGATAAAAATTGTCAATTTAAACTAAATTATATGAAAAGGCTTTTGTATGACTTTTGTAAAGAGAAAATTTTTCCTTTTTTAGCTTACCATTTGCATTGATTGATAAGTCTGATAATTTTCGATGCTTCACAGTTTTAATAAATGCTAACTTCTGTTGAATTTTATAAAAAAAATTGCACCGTATAACAAAACTACAACTAGTAAAGGTGCAAAAAACTTCTTCTAAAGCTTGTCAGTCACTTGAGAAAAGCGTCCAATCCAACTGTTTCGGAAATAACATTTTGCTAGTAAGTTTTGTCTAAAGTACTGATTTAATCTTCATATCATTATTCAGTTGCTAAACTGATCGAAGTTAATTATCATGATATTTTTTATGAATTTGATAGAAATGATGGAGAAGTACAGAAATCGACAAATTCTTTTTGGAAGAAAGTGTAAAAAAAAAAAAAAAAAAGAAAAAAAATTAAAAAATAAAAGTTTTACTATGAAATAGAAATTTTTCCGTACTTTTTCTTACATTTTTTTTTTTTTTTTTTAGCATTAAATGAAATTTTGATTTATTTATGTCAATAAAACAGCAGTTTTTTTGATAAATTAAAACCCTTAAAAACTATCGAAATTTTGGTTGATCATATTCATGCAAATAAACTTCTTCAGATTATGAATGTAACCTTAATTTTCTAGCATACCTTTTAAGTATTCCTCATACAAAATACTAATCTATTTGTGTTCCAGCTTCATGACATGATACCAAACTTTAAATATGCTAATTTACTTCTAAAATTTGAAGTTTGATGATGAACTGCTGAATTTTGAAAATGTTCAGATAGGCTGGTTCAAATTTTGAGCTTTGAAAACACTAAAGCAGACTCATTTCATACCTAAATTTTAAATTTCCCAAATAAACCAATTTTATTGAACTTAAACTTTGCTCGTTAGCAAAAAAAAAATAACAAGTTTTTCTTTGTATTTATGTAGAACTGAATCCTTTGTTCATTCTTAATTATTAACTGATAAACAATTTTTTTTTTTTTGCTTTATACAAACAATAATTAGCAAGGAACCTTCCGTGACAATATTAATTTTGTGATAAAAATCAAAAGCTCTTCTGTTCCAAAATATTCAAAAATGACAATCAAATATTTCAGGTTATTTCATTTGAAAACTTTCATATCATCAAAGAGTTTTTGTATTTTCTAGTTTAAAATTGGAACTTATTTCTTTTTATTCCATCAGCTCTTCGGAATAACAAAAAGCTAATAAGCATTAATTATTCAAAATTAAGAAGTTGCTATTATAAAGTTCTCTTTTGCAGCAATAGCTGGAACACCAAGTGTTTCGCTGGACCGTTTTCGGTAAGTCATTTCGGACTTTTTATATCCGTTTCATATCTATTAAACTTCATTCATATCGCTGTACTGAAATTTGAAAAGGATAAAACAATGAGACAAAAATCCCTCCATAGGAAATAAATATTTGGAAAAATTGTACTCGCTGAAATTCTTCCTGCATGAGAACTTTTGTCACACTTTCAAGCAATGGTTTTAAGACAAGTGGTTATTTTGTATTTTATAGCTCATCTGTGACCTAACTGTTTAAACTAGTTTTTTTTTGCTTCTGCTAGCCTGTCTTTTTTCCTGATAAATTTGTTTTAGACGTTTGCATTCTAGCAGTACAATTTTTCTGTCTCATTGAAGTACCTTAATTAGAAAAAAAGTGCCTAGTCTAGTCACTTACTTTTGCGCCTTAATTCTCAGTCTTTTGAATTCAGGCCTATAATTATTGTTCATTCATTTCCACTATTATGCTACTATTGTTCATTTATTCAAGATTGAGTTAAAGCTTCATTCCGTTTTTCTCTTTTTTCTTTGAAGGCATTTTTTAATTAATTGTGTACATGTTAAAAGTCATATTATAGGTCTCAACAAATCTTGCCCTTTCCCGATAATTAGCTCTCGACGAAAATTAAAAGAAAAAAAAATGTTCCTCCTGAAAAAAAAAAAAGAAAAAACAAACGAAGCAATAAGAAAAAAATCTAATTCAAATTATCAAACAATGATGATTGTATGCTAATTTTAATCTTTAGGATTAAATGTTGGAAAAGCAAACCATGCTTTCATTGCTATAATTTATCCTAAATTTTAAATTTTCCTTACTTAGATGAATTAATAATACACATTATTTATAGATTTTGTTTTTTAACAATTTTTTTTTTTTTTTTTAATGCTAGATTTGCATAAAAATAAATTTTGATAATTAAAAATCAGCAATATTGTTCGGCTCTTAACACATTTATGCTTTTTACTCATTTGCAATGCTTTAAAATTTTCGCTTTCAAAATTTCCTCAATTAATCGTCAAGAAATAAAAAAAAAAAAAAAAATTGAAATATCGCAGTGACATACAGATTAACTCATAAAATTGCGTATGAAAAGGATAATAAATGTGTTTTNAAAAAAAAAAAAGCAAAAAGAAAAAAATTGCACACAAAAACGGAGAGAAAATTTTTCAAAAACTAATGTTCCCTTTTTTTTTTTTTTCTTTCCGTTTCTTTCTTTAGATGTCATTTAGTTGATTTATTTTACATTTATCAATTTATCAAATTTTTTCTTTTCTTTTCTTTTTTTTTATAATTTCCTTATTTTTCTCCTAAATTCGCTAAAATTTTTGCAAAATTTCTAATCCATACATTGCACATATCACTTTTTAATAGTTTAACATTTTTAGTACATAGATTTAAAGAAAGAAAGGGGGGAGGGGGATGAAAAAAAAAAAAAAAAAAAAAGGAATGAAACATTAAAAAATACTAAATTTTATTTCCAATTTTATTTCCAATATTAAGCAAAAATTTTTTTTTAACAAAGTACTTCTGAATCTTTTGCACATATTAATAATTTAACATGCGCAACAGCATTCCTTCACTCACTATTAGTATGTTCATAATTTTTAGTATCACTTTATAGAATGTAATGCATCTTGTAGAATATTTGAATCCAATTCTCGCCTACCATTTTATTCCCCAGAGAAAATTGTAAAAGTCAATTTTCTAAAATCGTTGTTTTCAATTTTTGATAAATTGCTTATCTTTTTCAAATATTTGCAATTTTGATGAATGAATGCATTCAAATAACTTGCTTATATATAATATTTATAAAAATGACAACTTTAACAATTGATCAATTAAAAAGATGCATGAAAAATTGGGAAGTGCGAAAAAAAAAAAAAGAAAAGAAAAAGAAAAAAGAGGGNTATTTCAAAAAAAAAAAAAAGAAACAGAAAACTTTTTCTACTCGTTTTCTTTTTGGCCTCAAAAATTAGCTACGTAAAAGAAATGAAATAAAACAAATGAACATTGATGACACAATGAACCATCAACCAACTGACTGACTAGCTATTTGGCGCAATATTCCTAAACTATAGGCCATAAAATAACACACTAGATAATTGGAGAGAAACGAAAAGGAACTCAGGTAAGTAAGTTCAGGTATCAGAATTTTCAATTCAATCTTTCAAGAATAATTATTTTAGAATTTTGTTGCGATTTTTTGCATCATCACACTAAACGTTTTGATAGCTGAAATGAAATATGGCAAATTTTACAACCACATATTTTTTGTTTCTTGCTCAGCTGTCTTCAGAATCTCTCGATGAAACAAACTTCCTTCCTACTCATTTTATCCGGGAAAAAAAAAAAGAGGAAAAAAGCCATTTCCAATGTTTCTAATATTCCAAATTCTGTATGCTCATTGTTAGGAATACTCTAAAGTAGGAGAAGCAAAAAAAAAGAGAGAGAGAGAGAGGTAAATTTCCTGTCAGGAAAAGTAATAATTAAGTTTATTCTTTAAAAATTCCATTTAGTTTAAAAGATATGTGTTTTATAAATTTGTTATCCCTACATGCATCCAATAACGATCATTATTACAACGGCAATTTCTATCAACAGTAATATTTATCAAAATGGAGTTTTGAATAGATACATATTTTATCAGTCAGATTATAACTAAAAAAGTTATGCATATTTATTTATATTTCACATATATATCAAAAATTTAAAAAAAAAAAAAAATTTCAACTTTCCTCAACTGGCAATTCATCGCCATGCTTAACAAATGGAAAAATTAGTTTTTTCTTTTATGAATAATTTCTTTTGTAGCATGTTGCTTCTCCCTAAATTATTTAATTCTTTAAATATGTGTTCTTTTCTTATACTAAAATAATTTTATCACAATTTTAGTTTCGTCTTTCTTTCTTATTTTACGACTTTTTTTTTATTTTGATTTTTCCAAAAAAAAAAAAATGCGTTTTTCTTTTATTAGTCATTTCAAAAAATATCTCTAGCACTTTATGAATTTTTCTCAAGAAATAATTATTTGTATTGAGTTAAATTTCATTTATTTGAATTTTCATCAAACGAAAAGGAAAGTATTTCGTTATTGACTGTCTCAAATACCTATCTGATATTATGCAAGTAAGAAAGAAGTGACAAAAAAAAAAAAAAATGAAAAATAAAAATAAATTGTCTCGGGAGAAAAATTCAGCATTTTGAAATGCCTTACATGCAATTTCATTTTGTTTTTCTTCTGAATATTAAAATGATAATTGAAAAATATAACAGCAATGCTTTTTATATTTTAAGACCACATACCTCATCCGTTATCTTCCTTTTATTATTATAATTTCGGCAATTTTTTTTATTTTTTTCTTTATATTCTTTGAAGTTTTTTTTTTTCTTCTTTTTTTTTTTTTTTTTTTTACAGTTTTTGACTGGAAAAGAATTCAAAGCCGCTAGATAGAAATTTCTAATGCAACGTTATGCTTGGCCATTTATTGTCAATCATAATTTATGTTATATTTATAAAATCATATATTGGTGGATTACTGCTACTATTGTTATAGCTATTTTATACATGGATTAATTCTATTGGAGTGACTGATGCATGTCTATCGTAATCTTAGGTATTAATTGCTATAATATATACATAATATTGTAATCTCAGTAATAACATATTTCAAAGCAGCATAAAAATTTGTAATAATATTATGCGACTTTCACATGCACCAAAATTATGCATCAATTATAGCGCATAAATATTGCTACAATCCATGGTAGTAGTATTTTAATTTGTATATATTATCGTAATCCAAGCATTAATCTTGGCAACTTCAATATAACAGATGTAATTTCGGATGTGAATGATTTTTCAGTCATAATTGAAGGTGCTAGAACTCATTTCCTCTTTATTTTTATCATTAATCTTTCACGAATTCGTAATTTTCGGAACTCCCTTTTATTGTCATTTAAGGAATGCAAAGAATTCGAGTGAAAAAGAAAGATCAAAATTCTGATAGGAAAAAAGAATTGCCACGGGACTTACTCTACTAGCCTAAATGTGTCAGCAATAATTTCACTGTACTTCTCTAAACTAATAGATATGGCACTGATTACGATAGTGGTAATGATAATCTTAATAATGATGTAATCACATAGTGGTGGTAGTACTGATTTTGACAACAGTACTAACAATAATGGTAATGCTAATGGTAGCATAGCTACCGTAATGGTGACAGTGCAAGTAGTGATAGTGATAATGATGGCAAGGACAATGGCGATAGTGACAGTAGCGGTGATAGGGAATGAGGTCAAAGGTAGTAATGATAGCAGTAATGATAGTTATTATTGTGATGACGACTTCTGGTAATAGTGCAAATAAGGAAGGTGGTGATAATAATGATTATAATTATAATAATGGATGATGATAATGATAACGATTGCTATACGATTGTATCCATGAAAAATATCTTTCTCATATAATACTATTTTACAACCACTGGTAGTAGTAGTAGTAAAAATAAGGAAGCCACGCCCTAGTTGTTATATAACATTAAGTTTAGAGTGAAACTTCACTTAACTCTCATTGCTTTTGCTTACTAAATGTCTAGTGGCCAAGTAAAGCCCTAACCAAGTGAATTCATCCAAACAAAAGTCTTATCCTACATAATGATAATCAACTTTACTGCGTCGCTTTATCAATATCATATCATGATGTTAACACATCTACTTAGCATATGGATATTTCTGGAAAATGCTCTTGCTGATAACAAGCTGTTAGTTCTTTTCTTTACTTTTGCCTCTTTTTTTTTTTTTTTTTGTTTTGGACATATAAATGAAAGTTAAAATAATTATGGCAAACAAATGATTTAATATACTCAGATATAATGACATAATGTAATTATTTTTATTCCAAAACAAAATAAAACTAATTGATAAAACACATATTTACACAAAATTAGAATAGCAATTAGGACGGACATTAGCATACTACGAAATTAGCAACTGATTGCATTTCTTGCTGTTTAATTTAATTTGCCATAGCATTTCTCAATTAATATTTAATCCAAATTTTGTTTCCATATTTGAAATGGTAAAAAAAAAAGAACAAAAAAACTCAACTTATCCTAAAGCTTTATTTATTTGCTCATTTTTCTTTTTCTCTTTGTACAGCCAAACTTCCACTGAATAAAAATTTAATTTTAATGAATTTAAAAAGGAAAATGACAAAATGGTAATTCTAACAGTAATTTTCATCGTTTTCCCTCCTATACAATTATTGAAGGTTACTGTTTTATCTGTCAGGAACAAAAAAATTATTTAAAAAAAAAACAATTTTTACTCCAAAAATTTACTTCGGAACAGACTAATCGTTTTATCAATGCTAACTATTGATCAGCACATTTAACCACTCTAGGTGAGATTATTATCAGTGAAAAGCTTTCTTTACATTTTACACTTCAATACTTTCTCTTGCAGTGTTTGGCTTTCTTCCGTCGATTATATATTGCATTTAGTATAACAGTAAACAGTAATAAGGAACGAAAAAAAAAAAAAACTGAATTTTAGAAATTTTCAATGAAAAAGTTAGAAAGAAAAATGGTTACTATCCTGTTAAAAACCTGAAATAAGCATAATATTACTACGAGAAACACTGATTTGATACAGCAATAAGAAATTCTGAGGAAGCCATAAATTATTAAATATTTCTGAATTAGCGAGGTTGGAAAAAGAAGCCTAGCAATTTATTGGAAGATATCAGGATATAATTCCACTAGCTGATAAAGATGACCGAATAACTGATGAAATTCATTATTAAATAAATCATTGTATTTTCTACAAGCTAGCTACTTGGCAGTGTTTTTAATTGGAGTTTCTTTTCTCATGTTNAAAAAAAAAAAAAAAAAAAAAAAAAAGAAACTGTAGGCGAAACGTACATTTGCCAAGTGACATGAAATACTCTAATTGATAAGCGGAATGAACATTGATAAAGGGACTGGAATATTTCTGGATAGTATAGCTAAGTAAGTATTCGAAAAAAAAAAAAAAGCAAAAAAAATCTGCCGAAATATTGGAAGTTAAAATGATCTGAAAAAATATAAAATGAATATGGAAAAGTTAAGAATTATATAATTTTTATTCGGCACTGCTAGTGATTGTAAATTTTCAATGATCACCAAAGGAGTAATTTACTTTTGACGCACGACGGCAATTAACTATTCAAATAGCCTTTCGCCATTTTCATTCTCGAAAGATTTTGAAAATCGTTTTAAACAGCGAAGTGCCTATAATTAAAAACATTTATTGTACATTACGGATTTATTTACCACGAAATTTATGTTTAACATTAAGCACTTATGTGCAAAGAACAACGAAATAAACAAATATGTAAAAAAATAAAAATAAACAAAATCAAATTTCAATAGTCTTTTTTTCCCTTTTTTTTCTTTTTTTTTTTTGGAAAAAATCATATGCTCTTAGGCCTCTTAGTAAACTTATCCACTTCCAGAAAATGAATTTATCATGAACAAATGCTTATCATTGAATGATGTGAAATAATTAAGTAACAAACAAATAGACACGTAAACAAAGAAAACAATGAACCATTGATTTTTCTTTTGAAAATTAGACAATTTTCACTCTATTATCAAATGTTTCGTACTAAAATTCATTTATGCAAAGAAATTAAATTTAGCAAAATCAAATCGTTTTTTTTTTCTTTTTTTTTTATTGAACGTACAAAGAAAACACGAAAAACAAATAAACCAACATATAAACACGTAAATAAATGTTATGATAAACCAAAAAGTCAATTAATTATTAATAATTTATGCGATATTTATGGCTTATGAACTAAGCATAAAACAGTGCAAAGAAATTTTCATTTTGTAAAAAATAGATGTAAATGAATAATTCTGCAATATTTTGGCAAATTTTTTTTTTTTTTTTCTTTGCAAAAATTTATGAAGCATTAATAAAATCACGAGTTTTTTTTTGATAAATCAAATACGAAATTAATTTGTATTTTGCAATTTCAAAATAAATTTACAAATTTGGCAAAATTAAAAGTTTTCTTAAAGAAAAAAAAGAGATGGAAAGGAGGCGATTCTGAAAGGCGAGTTAGTTCATGAATTTTCTTAACTTTTTTGCACTTATATCGCTTGATTTCTCTTTTTTTTTGTTATCATTTGATAAAAAATTTTTATACGAATTGTTTAGCGTTTTTAAATTAGATTCTATTTTTTTTCTTTTCAAAAATTAATTCATATGATAAGGAAGTCTGATTGATATTATACAAAAATTAGCACTCGTTCAATGTTCATTAAATATTGCACTCGTTTCATAATCTGGTCACCTTTAAGTCAGCTTTCATCGTTTAATTAAACTTTTTCGAAGACCTATTAAATCATTCTGCTTATAAATTTAATAAAATTTACCCGAAATTTTGCTATGCTAAATTAATAATATATTCAACATTGTAATATAACTATCCCATATTTTCTTTTTGTTTTGTTTTTTTTTTTTTGCCTTAATTCAAATTTCGAGTAGAATATTATTTTGCACAATGATACTAATTTCTTCAGTTAAATTAAAATTTTAAATTCTAACTAAATATAAGCTAGCATTTTGCTCAACTTTGCAATTAGCTCTTACTAGACCGGCTTTGTCTTCATTTTCTCATTAATTTATTCAATAAACTAACTATTAGAATTTCATTTTCTTCTACTATTTTTTTTTTTAATTTATTGGTTTAAATATAATTTTTTTTTTCTAAATTAACTATATCATGAAAAGAAAAAGAATTCTGATCTAATTTTTAAGCTATGTGGCTCAAGCACCGTTCGCAGGCATTTGGGCTGACGAGCGGGACGAGCAGCGTGTCCAGCACGATGGCTTGGCCCATCCGGCAACATTTGGCAACTCAATTGCTGACGGTGGCCATGTTATTGGTGCTCAGCCACGGTAGTTTAATTCTTCTCTAAATTTATTTCAGTTTGATTTAATTCAGCGATATTTTGCCGTTAACAACAATTATCCTCCTATCCATCTATTTCTTGGCTTCACTTGGCATAGGACAAAGCATTTCAAAATAGAATTTTGGCATTTTTGAAAGGGAAAATTGACGAAATGAGATTAAAGAAGCTAAAAACGTTAATTACTTCTAAATAATTATTTCCAAGCTTTTTTCATTTCTCTTTTTCTCAGTCTTCTCCCTGAAATGACAATAATTTTGAAATTTTAGGTTTTCCTTTTCTTATGCAAATATTATTAATTTTTTTTTTTTTTTGTAACTTTGTAATTTTTTTTTCTTTTTTATCTTTGAGTAAAATATTGTAAATGGAATTTTGACATTGTTTAAAAAAAATGAACAAATTTTAAAATATCAAAAACTACTCCAAAAATTTCTCGTTTCTCCTTCTAAATTTATATTTTTAAATAGAACAACTTTCAAAATTTTTAAATCTTTTATTCATTTGCTTCTTTAAAGAACAAGCAAAAAATTTATGACTGGAATGGATTAGGGAAAAGCAAAATGGATTTAAATAGAATGATATTGCAACAATAAGTGATCAATTTAAAGAATCTAAAACCCCCCGACGTGATTAATTAGTCATTAAGATTTTATCCGGGTCAGTGGGGTCCGTGTTCGACAACGTGTGGTCCTGGCGTGGCTACACGTACCGTTGAGTGCATTGCTGTACAAGGAATAACTTCAAATATCATCAAACTGCCAGACTATGAATGCGAAGGTTAGCCGAGGCAGAACAACTTCAAAAATTTACCTTTTCTTTTACCTTTTCAAAAGAAAAATTTAACAAAATTTTAAAGATTTCATTATATGGAAGTATCAATTACTCATTTTGCAAATTTTTGTTAAAAAAAAAAAAATTAGCAATTTTAGAAGTTTCGTGCTATAGTTTTGCATTTTCCAAATATTTTATCATGTGAAATCATACATTTTAAAAAATTCGCTAGAAATTTAATTTATGTACTTAAAAAGTTTTGCAAAACTGAATTGCATATTTTGAATGTTGTTTATTTAAGCTTTTTTATCTTTAATAGTTTCCTTTTTTTTTTTAACAAATTTATAAACACCTCACTAAATAAAATTATTTCTTTTAGAAGCTTTATTGAGAAAAATTCGTTTCGTCTGAAAAATAGTTTAATAAATTTGTGTATTTTTTAAGCATCTCAGAATAAATTGTTATAATTTAAATTTAAAGATTTATTAAAAAAAAAAAATTTATTAAATAAATTGGTACATTTTGCAAAGAGTTTTAAATAGTAGGAGACAAAAAAAATGAAAGAATATGAGATTGTTACTGATTTATACATTTAGGTTCGCCAAAACCAAGCGCATTTCAACCGTGTCAGGTACAGCAATGTCCGCTGAACGAGGCATCTGATGATTTACCTGTACGTGAACGCTCATTAACGCCAACACGTGCTTTCAAGTGGGACTACGGCGATTGGACTGTTTGCTCTGCTTCTTGCCTCGGCGGTATATTTATAAGCTTGTGCTATATGACGAACTACATTAATTATTTCTATTTCTGTTTAATCGAAAGATTTTTTCAATTATTAAAGGCCAGAAATCAAATTTTGCAATATTCCCGAGAAATAATTAGGCTGAAAATTAAGCCAATTTATTTTTAAGTTAGAACGCTTGTACATTTGATTGGATATTTACGATTGGCAAATTATTTCAAGCTTTTAAATTTGATTGCATTTAAAAACTGGATAATTAATTATCACATCAGCCGATGTAATTATACCGTAAAATATTCATATTCGATTAAAGCTAACAATTTGATTGATCTGGTTTCAGGTAAGCAACGTTCCACTTTAAAATGCGTTGACGTGAAACGACGTACAGCTGTTGCGTGGTCATTCTGTGATGCCAAGCAGCGCCCCGTGGATTTGACACGTTCCTGCAACAATGATCCATGTCCACCAGAATGGGATGTTAGTTTTTTTTTTGATACTTTTGGTAATTAATTTCTTTGGTAAGTTTCTCGAATAAACTGATTAATGCTTATTTGTTGAAAATTTCTGCAATAATATCACACTTAATGCAGCAATAATTCCAAAAAATGTATCTATCGAAGTGAAAGAAAAAAGTAGATGATCAGAGGCTATGTACAAGTTTTAATTAAATCTGTATTATTACTATTTGAAATGTCTAATTGAATTCTCTTGACTCAAATGAAACTTCTGTTAGATAGGCGAAATGTCACAATGCTCACATACATGTGGAGGTGGATTGCGTACTCGAAAGGTTAATTCATTTAATTTATCAATTTTATCAGTTATTTAAACTTTGAAGTAGTAACTGCCAATTTTTTTTCAAATTTGCAAAGTTTAGAATGGTCTATAAAAACTGTACTTTTATCATTGTTTTGTTTCAAATGCATTTTCATTAATAAATGCAAAAAAGGGAAATCCAAAAAAAAAAGAAGGGATAAATGTTCAAAAGCTGCATAAGTCATGTTAAATATACATGAAGGTGCGTTGCATACGTCGGATATCACGAACTGGTGGTGCGGAATCAACGTTAATTTTACCGGATGGCCAATGTCCACAACCGAAACCGACAAATAGCGAAGCATGTGGCCTGGTGGACTGTCCGGTCATGTGGAAGGTTATTTCCTTCCCTATAGCATTAAAATCAATAACGTTTAATTGAAGAATAATCAAATTTGTGAATTTTTAAAAAAATGCTTCAAAAAAAAAAAAAAAAAAGAAAGTAATAATAATTGTAGAAATGCCAAGTTCAATTAGCTTCAAAAAGTTTTTCAACAAATTCTAGCAACTTATTTAATTTAGGTCGGTAATTGGGGACAATGCTCAACAACATGTGGCCCTGGTGAGCAGCGCCGTGAAGTGACGTGTGAGCAACGTGTAGCAGATGGTGAACTGAAGCAATTTTATCCACCCATACAATGCCGCCACATCGAAAAGCCGCCAACTGTCCAACTTTGTGACTTGGGTGAGCGACTTGTTAAGTCTTTTCGTTCTAACCAAATATTTATAGTAGTTTTAAGCCAAAAATAAAAGCAGCCATATCATCCGATAAGTATCATAAGACGATAGAGAGAATTTTGCTATTTTCAATAACAAGCTTTAAAATAATTATCAATAATAATAAAGAAAAAATGAAGATGGAAAAAAGCAGTGAAATAATTTCCAAAATTTTGCAGGCCTATGCAGTAGCCTAACTAGTTCTGTTCTTCGAGAAACTGCCAAGGATGAATTTCCGTCTTCGGCATCAACTTTAACGCATCATCACGCCGGACATAGCCGAAAATTGACATTAAACATCGGTGGAAGTGCAAAATTATTCGTCGGCACATCATTGAAGGTATGAGATTTGCACAATTAGTCAAGGACAATTATTATTTTATCTTAAATTTTTGCTAAAAGTATGCATAAAGATGAATGAATTACGACTTAATGATAGTTTTTAAAATTTCTTGAGAAAAGATAGTTTTTAAAATTTCTTGAGAAAAAAAATCTAAAAATTTCTTGAGAAAAGATAGTTTTTAAAATTTCTTGAGAAAAAAAAAATCTAACCAACAATTTACACTTGAAATAGCATGATTGTGATATAAACAATGCATGAAAAAATATGCTATAATCAAGACTCTGTGGAAGCAAACAAAGGATATATTGAATTGTTGCTCAGAGAGAGGCATTTTTGTTTTGTAATTTGAAAAGGAAGAATTGAAGAATTAAAATGATATAATTTCATTTCAGGTGAAATGTCCAGTTCGTAATTATGCAAAAAATAAAATTTTTTGGACGAAGGACGGGAAGAAAATTACAAATAATGGTATAATGTTTAATAGTTACAAGAATCTTAATGTGAAATTGTTAAAGTTAGAATGTCTCTTAATATCCAGTTATTTTAAATTAATAATTGTTTTTTTTTTAATAAAATTTAAAAAATGATGACCTCGTGGTAAACACTTTATCAACAACATTTACAGTTGCCTGTAAATTTACTGATCATACGTTATCATTCAGCTCATGTGAAAGTATCTTCAAATGGTGCGTTACGAATTTTTCACGCACGTCCGGAAGACGCTGGCGTATATGCATGCATAGCTAATGGCATTCAGGGAAATGTTACATTGACCTTCAAGTCACGTGATGATGATGTTAAAGTATTTCTATAAATATTTATCA
Source organism: Setaria digitata (assembly GCA_003640385.1). Taxonomy (NCBI): domain Eukaryota; kingdom Metazoa; phylum Nematoda; class Chromadorea; order Rhabditida; family Setariidae; genus Setaria; species Setaria digitata. Next base: position 30,531 of record RCAB01000416.1, on the reverse strand, counting down.
CTTCTCTTCCAGTTATTCAACATTTTCGAAATTTTAAGTGAAATTTCCAAAATTTTTAGTTTTATAGATAGATTAAGGTGAAATTTTTTCTGAGGAACATAAATTTTTGGTGTGAAAAATTTTATTTTCAAGATTTTTCTTTTTCTTTCATATTTGAGCAAAGAAGAATTTATGAATTTTCCTTCCTAAAATAATAATTGAAGAAAATTTCGCATAACAAATGACTAACTGGATACATCACTTTCATATTATCATTTATTCATTTCTTTTATCATTTAGCATGAGTATGATAATGATTCCCGATCGATGCTAAATCAAAACATAGATGATAGCGATATCGAGAATGATCCGATTGCTGTTGATCAGCGCTTGTTGCAAGTAAGGCTTTTTCATATTGTGAAAAAATTATATTTTGAACCAATTGCCTCGACCAAATGATGGTACTAGGATCGTCCAAGTTATCTCGAGATTGCGATTCATTGAGAGCCGAAAGCATTTGCTGACTCTTTTGTAATCCCAGTATGAGAAGTTATAGACCTAACGCAAAATAAGTCGTGGAATTAAAAGTTTTTAAATTCTAAAATTCCTGAATTTTCTTCAATTTTCAAAGATTTCGAGTGATTGCAAAAATCCTTTCTTTTTCCTTTTCAAATTCTCGCTAATTTGAAGTTTTAATCTTCCTACTATTTAGGAGGAGAGAGAGAGAGAGTTACAGAGAAAAAAATTGAGAAATTTTACGGCAATAAAAGATTGAATTTCAGAAAGTAAGACAATCACTGAAAGTTAATGGTGACATTCGCATGCTGGAACGATTGGTTGATGTCACTGAACCGGGCAATATTAAAGTAACTTTTCTTCTAATTAAATATTTGTTTGTTGATTGAATTTCTGCTAGAACTGCAAATTTTGGAAATTTCAATTTTAAAATAAGTTTAGATTGACTATGCTGTTGGTGAATGGTCGCAATGCCCACATTACAACTGCGGAAAAACAGGCAGGGCACAGGTTATTCATTTAATAAAATCATATCCTTAATTTTATTACTGCCCTATTTTTTTTGTTAATTTCTAATTGAATGATAAATTTAATTAAGTAGGAAAGAAAAGAAGTCGAGTGAAAAATATTGGAGTGTTAATTTGCTTTCCCTCATTACTCTTTAATTGATTGCTGAATGAATTAGAATTTAATGAAAATTATTCATTAGTGTATACTTCTCAGGTACGACAACTAAAATGTCGCATCAGTTATCAAGGCTCGATCGGCTATCTCGATGATGACGTATGCGAAAGTTTTGGCATTCTGCGACCACCTTCCTCGAGAAGCTGCATCCCATCATATTGCCCACGTTGGCAAGCGTCACCCTGGTCTGAGGTAGGAATTCAGCCATTCCTATAAGTATTTGAAGGAAAGGAATTTCAATTTTACATTTAATTTTATCTCTCGCTCAGTTACTAGGCCAAAGAGATAGAAATAGGAGTTTCGGTTCATTAAAAATTCCTCAAAGCAATCCTCTGGCTATTATTTCGTGTTTTTTTTTAAATTATAAATAATTTTCTGGTCTTATCGTTTCCTTACAATATGTTTAATTTTTATTTCAACCATTTTCCAAATATTCATTTTTACCTTTAATTAACTTTAATTGGTTTTTCAGTGTGTCTTATCTCGTTGTGTCCGTCATTCGACGTCTATTCAAAGACGTGAAGTAAAATGCGTCTATGAGAACGGTACAAACGCTTCGTTTGAGCTATGTGATCGAGAAAGTCGACCGAAAGTGAAAAAGGAATGCATCAATGGTAAATAAGATTATCATTCAAGTGTAAGAATGGAAAACAATAAATGAATAGCTTTTCCTTCATTAATATTTTTTTTTTTTTTACAGTAATAATAACTACCTTGTTTCTTCCCGGAAATGATAACGATTAGGCATCACAAGCGAATTGCTCAATCGCAAGCATCACAATGGTACTTAGTATTCAACATAGCAATTGATAATCATTATCATTATGTGATAACGATTAGGCATGATATGTACGGACGACACAAATACTCTTTTTCATTCACAGCATTTCTTTTTCTTCTTATCTCAGTGTCTAATAAGATAATTATTATTTTTGCCATTTACAAAAGTTAAGTTTTTGACTTTAATTTTAAGCAATTTTAAGCTTGAATCAAACTGATCTTTCTTAAGTGAAACAATGGTTTAGTTCTGAAGAAATTATGAAATTGAAAGTAAAATTATTTCCGAAACAGCATAACTAATATTTTCAAATATTTCAAAAGGGTCTGAGTTCGATAAATTATTTGGAACATACAAATACAACTTGAAATTTTATATTGTTTAGCATTTTTCCTGAAATATAATCAACCGAATATTTCATTACGATGCGAAAATAACAACTGCTGAGAAAATAAGGAACGGAAGATTTTTTCCGGAAAATTTTAAACTTCATCAAAATTTTAGAATAAATATTTTTTTTTTTTTGATTTTTAATGTTGTCTGAACCATTAGTAATTTAACTAATTATTTTGTTCGCTTCTTTTAGGATGATTCTTTTATCGGTTTGTTTCCCTAGTTCAGGCAAAACATTCAAATTATTCTTACATTCATAATGATCCTTATTTAATTAAAAAGACAAATATTTGTTTTGCTGGAAGGGAAGGACAAAAAAAAAAAAGAAAAAACTAACAGAAAACGCAATTATTATTGTAAATGGAATTGTATGTGTATACGATTAAAAAATTGCCCCTCTATATTTCTAATTAGAAGAGATGTAATTACATTTATAAAGTAACAGAAATCAAACTAATTTAAAAAAAAAAAAGAAAAAGTTTTTTTTTTTTTTTAAAAAAAATTAACTCCAATGAATGAATAATAACAATTTTTTTTTGATTTTCAAATTTTGTGGTAAAAATGAAAAGAAGGAAAGGAAAAAAAGACGGATAAAATTGACGAATAAAAGATAAACATTGAAAGAAAATCAAAAATTGACCTAAAATGGGAAGAAGAAAAAAAGAACTAAAAGTTAGCTTAAGTTGCTTGACGAGGCATCACTTCAAATTAACCAAAACTACTGGAAAATTTAAGTAAAAAAGGATTTATACCTTTTTTATTTCATCATTTCTAGCAAAATCTTCTCTTTTCGCCAATAACATATGTTTATCTGTTCAGTGATAAGGAAATTATGACTTATCTTTTTACTAGTGATAGAATGTTACTTATCTTTTCAGTGATAATATAATCTAGGCTTAACTTTTCAGTGGTGACATGAAAAAAAAAAAAAAAAAAAAACCGATTTGCCATTTATGAAATGAAAGAGACTAAAGCAAAGCTAATATATTCAGTCCTCTCTTTTGCCTCTTCTCTTGGCACTACTTCTTTCTTCTTTTTTTTTTTTTTTTTTGACTAAGCTAAGCTGAATAATTTTGGCTTTCTAGTTCTTTAATTTATGAAAATCGATGATGATGGTCCATGTTTAGTCTTCCTCTTTAGAAATGCCTAGTTTTGGCTGATTTAAGTTTCTTTCTTTTCCTTTCTTATCTTTGCTAAGGCATCAATTTTAAGACTGATATTTTTCATCCACTTTGGCACTGTTAAATCTTATTCGAAGTATTATGAATTAAAACAGTAAGGGATTTTTTTTTTTTTTTTTTCCTCTTCTGCAACAAAATAGTAGAAGAAAAAAGTTTTATTTTTGGCTGATTTAAAAGACTTTCTCATCGTCTTTTTTTTTTTTTTTCTGTATCAGCAGAACAATTTCTCTACTTTAAAAAAAAAAAAAAAAAAAATAAATTTAGAAGCGAATTAGTCTTAGAATTTCACAATTTAAGCAGCTTTAGACGAGAGCATGTTGTAATGCTAGAATGTTAGTTTTCCTTTTTCTTTTCTTTTTCTTTTTTTTTTTTAAGTAAAATAGTTTAAAGAGATATGGTAGAGAACTTTTTCCATTTCAAATATATATTTTATAATTTTTTTTTTTTTTTTTTTTTGAACAGTAATACTGTTTAAAAAAAAATTACTCAATTAAGGATGAAAATTAATTTTATCATAAATGCAAATTAGTCATTGAGCAATTTTTTGTCCACTTTTGCAAATTATTTTTATTTTTTATTTTTTTTTTTTTGAGAATAAGTAAATCATTTGCACTAACTTTAAAATGAAATAAGCTGTATGCTATTAGAAAGAACAAGATGATGGAACTTCAAATACAATGACGAAAAAAAAAAAAAAAAAAGAAATGATAATAATTAGAAGGACAAAGAATTAAGATGAACTATTTATTAGTAATTGTTTTTCAGTTAATTGTACAGCTGACTGGCGTACATCAGTTTGGGGTCAGTGTAGTCGAACATGTGGCGATGGCGGAGTGCAGGTAATTGGATCTTCTTAATTAATTTCCAGTCGATAAAAAAAATTTTTTAATTGCTTAAACAATGGAAATAATGATCAATTGTACTTCATTTATCAGCCTTCAAATATTGTCATTATTACTCATTTTTTTTTTTCTATTTTTTCTTTCTCTTTAGATGCGATTGCTACGTTGTGTATGGCGTGGAACACGTAAACCAGCCGGACGCAATTGTCAATCATCATTACGGCCAACAGCAATACGTGCTTGTCAAGAAACGAGCAATTTACCTGCATGTCCAGTAAATTTGTCAACAGGTGCTACTGCTACCAGTGGTAGTGCTAATGATGCTATTGTGGGATCGAAACCATTTGCATCACTTAAAGGATTGGAAAATTGGCGTGGCTGGAGACTTTATAATTGGGAATCAGATGAGGGTGGCATCTTACGACGAAAATTTTGAAAAATTTGCAAAAAAAAAAAAGAGAAGGGAAAAGAAAAGGAAAAATTAAATTGCTTAATAGAAAGTTATTTAAAATTTGCCAATTTTCAAATCGTTTGAAAACAGCACAAAAAAAAAAAAAAAGGAGAAAGAAGTTAACTTCAAATTAAGTTTTAAGGATATTTGTGCAAAAAATTAAGGCAGAAAAAGAAACTATCAATTAAGCAAACAAAAAGTTGATCGAAAAAATTTAAAATTTTAATTCTATTTTACATTTTTTCTTTTTTTTCTTAGATGTAATACCTCATATTTGGACATGAAATTGCTAAATTTTATTTGAGCTAAAAAAAGAAAGAAAGTCAACAACAGGCCTTAGTTTGGAACAAAATCATTCTAAAATATCATAAAAATATGCCATTTAAATTCAATAAAGACATTTTAAGTTTTCTTCTAGTAAGTGTGCGCGTGTGTGTTGGTGTGAGGTTGCACGGATGTGTGTATTATATAAAATTCATTTTTAGCATAAAATTAGTGAAAGAAGAGATAGTGATAAGTCCTGTAGATTGCAAACTGATAAGTTAATAATAAAATGATTAGGCTCAGATATCAATTATAATTATTGCTGTGCAAAAAAATTTCACTCTCTTTCTCATTAAAAATTTTAGTTTCACAAACTTGCAAAAGTACCGCAAAATATAGTTACTTTTTTTTTTTTTTTTTGAAAAATTAAACTATTGAAAATTGAGTTAAATAAAGTTAGAAAAAAATATTAATTAGACTTGAGATAATTTCTTTTCTTTATGCACATAAATAAAATTTTTTTAACACGTTTGTGTGTGAATAAAACATTTTTTCTTAATTTTTTTCCTGAAATTTTCTAAGTAATTGCTAACATTTTGACAATTTGTTATTAATTTGCATGGGCATGATTGGTTTGATTTTCCTGTTTTCCGGACACAACACACACACACACACACACACACACACACACACACATACACACACCGGACACATATAAATTTTTGCTTCCGCTCCGGATGCATGAATTTTTTACGTTTTTTTTTTCTGCTGCTGCTGTAATTTTACCGATTTGCTAAAGGCCTGTTGTTCCTTCTTTTTTTTTTTTTGTGATTATTTTTAATTTTTTCATTTCGCTTTTGTTTTTTGAAACATATTTTTTCAATGATGAATTAATTATGCTGCAACTGATATCATCATCTTATCACTCTGTCTTCCTGAATAGTCCATTTACTCCTCTCCGTTTTTTCTTTGTAAATTTCCATTTGCTTTGTATTATTGCTTCCATCTTAGTGATCAAATTACTGGTTAATTAGTCGATGTTATTTGGAGATCCAAGTACTTTTAGTGGACCATTTTAGTCCTAAACCACTGGATAAGTAGCGTAGCAGAAGAGGCTAGACCAATCGCCAATACTAAGGATTGAGAAAAGATGAATAATTTTAAGGATTTCTTATGAAATTTCACTTCGTTTATTATATTTCCTTCTTATTTGATTAAAAAAAAAAAAATGAAAACATAGTGAAATTTAGAAAAAAAAAAAAAAAAACTGCTTGTAACAGGAGGAAAAGAAGAATTTATCATTGGTCCATCTTATTGCATATCTAATTATATATTCATTATAATACATTAACAAACAGTTAATGAGCATTTTTTGCCAAAAAGAATAAAACGATTTAATTTTTAAATAGCAATTCTAGCACTTGATCAGTTATTTTGATAAGACTGATAAGTTTATGAGAATTATTTTGGTAGTGTAAAAAAAGAAAAAAAAAAGTTCCCATCTACAGATACTCCCTTTTTTTTTCGTTAAAAATTAATTAGAATAGTATTAACAGACAAATATGTTAGCCAAATAAACACTAATAATAATCTAATTAATTCCAATCTTTCAATCATTTTTTTTTTCTTTCCATACCATTTGTGTTCAGATCTCATTATTTCTTATCATTAAATAATACTCTGCATAAGTGAAACATTCCATGCATCATTTTTATTTTCTTTTTATCATTTTGTTTTTTGTTTTTTTTCGTTTTGAAATTATTAATTTGTCAGAAGTAATTTTTCACTCACAGTTTGTTGTTCTATTTCTTTGTTTTCCGCTTCTCAAACTTCAATTAATTTGACAAACTATGCATTCCGAAAGCAATATATGTACAGTTGCTTGTGCTTTGTAGTTTTTAGCATTTTGTTGTTTTTGTCTTGTGAACAAAATATTTCAATTTCTTTTTGTTTGTTTTTTCTTTTTTTTTTTTCTTCCTTCTCTGTTTCGGGCCAAAAAGGGAAAGAAGCAGCCCTTCTCAGTGCATTTTCTTATTAATTAGTTATTTTACTCCGCTAACTTCACTTCCGGTTCTCAAAATTCTGCAATTTCAATTAACTGTCCACACCTACACTTTTCAATTTTGACATGCAAGAATGATCAATCTATTCTTTCTCAAAATGCAATAATTTCATCATTAGAGTATCAACCCCGTCACAGTGTTAATTCAAACATAATTGGTTATACGAAATTAATGAGTTTTCAATTAAATCAATCGACGTTTTCCCTTTTTTTCCCCCTGCTTATTGCTGCACATTAATTAACAAATTAGTATGCAAAAGCATGCAAGCTGACAAAAACCGGATAAACCTGAGAGAGTGTTCCTGAATTAATCTCCGAGCTGGACTGGACCATGCAGCTAAACAGTCGGTTCCGGTAATGTGAAGTTCTCCTGTGCCATCTGGATAACCAGGGTTCAATTCCTGTCTGATGCACGGATATCATGCTAAAATGACAGTACTACTTATTATATCGTGCATCCCATGGGTGGACTTGTAATTAAAACTGTTCGCTTTCGCATAATTACCACATTTTGGCTAACTTTTCCTTTGCATTTAAGAGTAATATAAGTTGTGAATGGGTCTTTATACATTATTCTAATTGATACGTGAATTGGCAGTAATCAGCACGTGATCGTTTATGCTTTCTCTTCAGGTGGTTACTTATCGTTACGTGTTTCACGCAGATGATTCCTTCACTTCAATTGAATAATAATGGCTGTATCAAAATTCATTGATGATGACTGATATCGTTATTTGGACTATTTCCTCTTTCCTTCCGTTTATCGCTTTTGCACAGAAATTTGAGAAACCATTTACATTTATTAATTTTTCTGCGTGTTCACGTAACCACGTAATCTCCTGTCGTCTTCCACACGTCCGTGGAAAGATCAATTTTGGTTAATTGCCACACGCACACACGCACACACACGCACACACACGCACACACACGCACACACACACATACACACAATCACTTGATATTGAAAATTATGCGATAATCAACAATATAAACTACAAAAGAATAATTAGCAATGAAAAGTTTATTAGATTGTATCATTTTTTTTTCCGTTTATTTGTTTGCTTTTTCTTGAAGAATTTCATAATCTTATTTATCACTTCTTTTTTTTTTTAATTCAATTATGCTATTTTTGCAATAAAAAAAAAAAAAACGAAAAAAAATCGAAAAAAATGGACGATTGAAAAGTTTTTAGAAAACAGTCCAATAATGATGGCTGATAGTAGTTGTTTCGACAAATCGAGATATTGTGAAATTCTCAAAATTTTCCATTCGTAAGTTATCTCACATTTCCTTCAATGATTTTATTCATACTGTAATAGTATTGAATTAATGTTTAACCTCTTATAGGTAATTTTAGGTTAATTTAAATAAGTTTTTCAGCTTTATACAAATCACCGCGTCTTTATGAATTCACATGTTACTAGACTATCCGTAGCATATTATAATGTTAAAAAAAAAAAAAAAAAAAATAAGCGGTTAATTAGCGGCAAATAACAAGTGCTACTGAAGTTAGAATATTTGCTCACATTAAGGAATACGAAATGTGAAGGTAAAATGAAGCCGAAACTTTCTGCAAATTGTTTGGAAAGTGTAAAAGTTGAAAGAAGTTATGAGACACTTAATTATGATGACTTATCCTGACACCAATTACAATGATTAAATTGATTTTAGGAAGTATAAGATTTATTTATTTTTTCTTTGTTTCTTTTTCTAACTCCTGAAGAGCATGAAATTTCAAGGAACTTATCATAATTTAATCAGTAACAACAATTTCATGATTTTTTTTTTTCATTTAAAAAATTATTTCAATTTTAAAATAAATCATCGTTAGTTATTATTATTTTAAATAAAAGTTCTTGAAAGAAAAAAGAGAATTTTTTTTTAACCATTTTTTGATGAGATTTTTGTAGTTGTGATAACGACAATATTCGCGAAAAGTGCTGCTATACGTGTAGTTACTACAAGTATGAAGTAACGAACAAAATTCGAATGGTGTAATCATCTCTGATACCAGTGATACGATGCTACTATCATTTATCAAATACAAACTCTTCGAATCTTTGATAACACTAGAAGATAATTTAATTATTTCTCAATCCATCAATTTTAAAATTATTCATTTTCGATTAAACAATACATCCTTGACAAAGTGATAAATATTTTCCATTCATAGATATGCACAAATTTTTTTGTACTTCTATTAAAAAAATTCCATTTGCTTTTTCTTTTTTTTTTTCCCGATATCTTCCAACGATCGGTAATCCCTTTCCACATCTAATTTAGTTTAAAGAAATTGCTAGAAAAATATATCAGAATTTTTAAAATAACTTTATTCCAATTTCAGCAATGCAAGCAAGCCAGAAATCTGATAAATAGATGTGAAAAAGAGGAATAAAAAATAAAAAAAATAGAACAAACAAGTGAAAAAAAAAAAAAAAAACAATTAAAACATTTTTATATTGCTGTCATTATTTTTCTGTTTAAACGAGCAAAAAGAAAAAGTTAGCTTATTCATTAATGACTGAATTAAAAAATTTTTAAAAATTTCTTGCTTTGAACATTTGGATTATAAATTTTTTTCGTCGAAAACTTAAATTTGCTTATTATTTCTTTAACAATTTTTTAACCAGCATTTAATCGTCTTGTCTAAAAAATTGAATTCTCCTATCACCAATAGTGTCTTTAATAATTAGTAAATTTCATTTTTTTTTGCTTTAGTTGATTTAGTTGCTAATTAAAAAATTCCAAAAACACCAATTATTTTGTTGACAATTTGGCAATGGGACTTATCTACAATGCGAAAAAAAAAAAAAATCAATTTTATCAATGATTATATGGCACTTCTCGTTTATAAAAGATATAATTGAAAATGAAACTTAGAATACGTTATCAAACGACGGGTATGAAAGAAATTCGATGAAAACATTGATAACGATGAGAGCATTGATAATAATATTTACTGATTAATTAATAATCACTAATGATAAAATAATAAGAAAAGGAGCAATAATAAAAATGATGCTTATAATAATAATAACAATAGTAATAATAATAATAATAATAATAATAATAATAATAATAACAATAACAGTAGCTATCATGATAGTAATAATGGTTTTTATAATAAAAATATTAATAATAACAATTACATTTTTTCGCGAACGATTTGATCTCATTAACAATTTGTATTGTAAAAGCATTTTTCTTTTGGCGAATGTATACTTAATTTTATTTGTTTTATTTCATTCATTTTCTATGCCACTTCAGTGCTTCTTAGTAAAAATCATTTTATTAATTTTGATGGGTAAAGTAATCTGTTAATAGTGGCGCATGAAATGATGGAATTAATTTGAAATGAAAAACGAGTGAATGCTAACAAAATACTTTTCGTCCTTCTCTTCTTCTCTCTCTCTCTCTCTCTTTCCTTTTTTTGCTATTCCAGTTTCAAATTCTTTTTTCCGCTATTTATATTTTCGAGTTTCGGATTTAATTATTTTCGAGCTTGAAATATGCTAATTATAATTGCTTTATATTTATTTCACAAAACGGCAATATGCATATATATATATATATATATAATATTATTATTTATATATATATATATATATATATATATATATATATATATATATATATATATATATATATGCATATATATAAGCCCCATCACTTTTTTTCATTAATCTATTCTATGCAATTTGTTTTTTGTATTTGTCTTTGCTAATTAATTTCCTATCGCGAAAAAATTAATTTCCTTTTTTTTAAGAGACGTTTCAATGCGCATAAAATTCACTCGACGATAATTGAAATAATTTAGTTAATATGACGTGTGCTGCACGCAACGCTTACCTTATCAGTAGTTGAATATAAAATCGTAATGAATGAGTTCAAAACGAATGTAATCAATTAGTAGATTATGTCACGTGAAAACGCGTGATTTGCATTGAACCTTAAGTAACCGTTTCTTTGGTTAAGCAAAAAAAAAACAGGAACCATCTGAAGTTAATGGAGACAATTTAAAGATGCTACAAATGCGATCAGATCATGCAAAAGCCTAGCCATTAATTGTAATAATTAAGTAAAAAAAACTTTATGTAATTCAATTAAATATTCCTAGCTGTAGAGAAATACATTCTCGCTGTTTAGAATAAAAACTGCTTTTTTACATTATTTCGCTATTTTTTTTTTTTTTTTTTTTTTTTTTGAAGGAAATATTGTTAAGTAATGTAATGTAATAAGTAATGAGTAATTTTTTTTTGATCGTTTGAAAAGTAAATTTTATTTTTCATTATTTTTTTTTCGAGCATTTTTTGGTGCTCATTAGTTTTTTCCAAGGTTTTCTAATTTCATTTTTTTTTTGTGAATTTAATTCATTATCCTGTTTGGTAGAGTTCAGGTGGAAAATTATTCCACGCTTTGGTTAAATAAATGAGTATTTTAGCGGTTAATTGATTCAAAAACCTCATTTTGTAAGATTTTATTTGGGGCTTTCATATAGAAAAATTAACAAATTTATTTCGTTTGTGTCAATTTTTTGCTTTTATTTAGTATTTCAGATTTTAATCACAAAATAAAACAGAAACTATTGCTAATTAAATAGGCCAAGGTTTTCCAATATTAGGAAGAGTATCTGTGAAGAGAAATTAAATTGATAATTAGTGCTCCCTAATAATTAATTAATTACGAGGCACTGGTTGCTTACTACATACATTATTACCCTTTCCTTTTCAATATCATATCAATAAATGAATGATAGTGACTGAAGCTGCTTAAGAATTTATTAATTTTTATTTCTTTATTTTAAGCTTTGTTTAAAAGCAAAATATGGCACTCATGACTAATCTACTTTTTTTTTTGAAAAGGTGATTTTAAAAAAAGTAGAAACAAAATTGAAGTGGAAAAACAAAGCTTGATTAGCCAATTATGCTAGCGATCACAAATTTTATCTTGAAAATCCATCCTAATACAGAATTGCTCGCTAAATTTTAATGGTACTAAATGTTTTTAAATTTAAATGATTTTGAAAACATACCCATACAATTCATACTTTTATTTGCATTTAATAATTTTTGTTAAATGTAAATTGATTGATGCATAGAATGTTTCTTTGCGAATAATAATTTTCTTACTGCTAACCATAAAACTAGCTCATTAATTAAAATTATGAACCGAGAAACAGTGGACGTTCAAGCATAAATAGCTTATTGTTTGATTTAAATGAAAAAAATTTTTTCTAATTCATTTTACAAATTATATCCCGGATCATTTTTTTTTAAACAATCATAACCACAAATATAGGCAAATTTACTTCAGTACAAAAAATCATTATCAAAAAACTCATGTAATAATGATAAGATGCATTGAAATTATATTTCCACTCGTGTTGATCCACATGCTGAAAGAAATTAATAATTTGACTAAATTTAAATTGATATACTGAAATGCTTATTTAAATTTAACCCCTCCCTCCAAAAAAAAAAAAAAAAAATTAGGAAGAGAGCGCATCTGCTTGGAGTAATTATCTGATAGAGGTATAAGACTACAAATTAATAATATCATATCGTCACATGGTACTGTAACATACGGATGGCAGGATAATATCATATCACTCATTTATGCCGTATTATGATGATACTGTGCTAGAGAAATAGTTACTGTAATGTTGATAACATTTTTCAGCAATTCTTATCAGTGTAATGCTTTGATTAACTGATAAGTGAAGGATACAACTGCTAATTAACTAATAATTACAATTAATGTCACCTTCCTACTATTTTCGTTATAAAGATATTTTTGAAACTTACCATCTGGTCGCCATACACTCCCTTGATCCATTAAAGCTTAAATATTGATAATATTGAAATAGAAATTAAATTTCAACAAAAAGTTCTTCAATTCTAATTAAAAATTTAATGTAAACTGGGATGAAACTTGATTTTTGATTGAGTCAAAAATTTTTTTATGATATCAGTACAACATTTATTATGCCATCGGTCATTTAGTTCATCAACCTATCATCAAATCAGTTTTTCAATCATTTGAAATTTCTGGAATTTATCAAAAATTAATGAACAAAATATAGCCTATTAGAAGCTTCAAATGATTCAGCCAATATTTTGCAAAATCAGCATGTATGCATTTGTTAAATGGATAGCTCCCAGTCATATAAATCTTCTATTCTCAAACAACAATTAACCTAATTTGACATTTAAATTTAATTGAAAACTTGAATTTAAAAAAAAAAAACCTGTGATTTATAATCTAGAGTGCAAATACTTATAGCTAATAAGTGCGGCAAGTTGTTTGACATGCAAACGTTTTATGCTTATGAAAATGACATGCTTTATATTTCAATTTTTTTTTTCTGATAATAAAAAAAAAAAAAAAAAAAAAGAAAAAACGAAAAAGAAAATGAGCAGAGGTGTGCGCAATACAATCATATAAAAAAGAAGGTGAAAATTTTTTTTTTAAAAAGAAATCAAATTTTCAAAACACAACATTTTGATCTAATGCAACTAATTTTTCATTCTGCCATCTAATAGTGCAAAAATATTTCAATTGCACTGCCTTTTTTCCTTCGCTTATACTAATTTTCAAAAGTTTTCGCAATTAATTAATTCCTCAATTCAACGGGTTATTGATAATCATAATTATCAGTACCTATAAGAGGAAAGTCACCTTAATTCCTGAATTGTGGATGTCTAATGTTAACAAAATCCATGCAATTTGTTCAACTGATTAAAAGATGTGGATGCAAAAACTGACAAAAAATAATCAATGATAAGAAAATTACTGCTAAACACGAAGTTTACCAACATTAAAATTATTTTAAAGTAAAAAAAAAACAGAAGCAAGCATCAGTTAGCATTAATTATTTTTGATTATTATTATTATTGTTATTATTATCATTACTATTATTATTATTATTATCATTATTATTATTATCATTATTATTATTATCATTAATATTATTATTGGTATTCTGAAGAAAGAGCTATTTTGATTTGGAAAAGGAAATATTTTAATTTTGGGGAGGAAAATTTTTTTTTTTTTTTTTTTGAAGATTGTGGAACGTTATTTTATAAATAAATAAATGATCATTTAATGCATTCCCAATTTCAAGATATGAAAAATTCTTCACATTTGCTGCATCAAAATATTGGAATATATTTTAAAATTAAAAATAAAAAAATTTCTAGCGCAAAATACAAATTATTTAGCATGTATGAATTTTAAATGAGATTCAGCTCCTTGATTTTAAAGATTTTATTTATTTTCATTCACGAATATGCAAAAGAAAAATTGAAATTGACTACAAAAATATATGTCATTCTGTTGTTGAGGCAAAAAAAAAGAAAAAAAAAAATGAAGAAAATGAACTATTTGTTCCTGTTAGTGGCATAAACTGCAAGTATGTTGAGGTGGAAAGAGAATCCGGAAAAGAGTATCCGGTAAAGAAGAGGAGAGATTGGATTGATGTAGAAAAATTTATCACCTTGTTAATTTTTCAATACTGCTATGTTTTATTTCCGGAATCAGAAAGAAGTGATCGTTAATTAGCAAGAGCATGCCTAGCATACCTTTCCTGTTACAACAAAAAATCCACTACTGCTTTTTTCCTTCTTGCTTTTTCCTCGATGAAAAGTATCCGTTTATAGTCGAAACGAAATCATCCTATCCCTCATTACTGCTCATAATTTCTTAAATAAATTTTAATTTTTTAGTCCTTTATTTTGCTTTTCCTTCTCTTTTTCCCTTTGAGTACAGCGCGATTAATAATTTGTTATTTTATACCTGAGAAACAACAGCATATTTCATTAATAAGCTGGGACTTAATTAACAATGAACATTTTCGTAAAAAAAAAAAGGAAAAAAATAAAAAAATAAAAAAAAAAAAAAGAAGGAAAAAAAATGCAAAATACGAACTGTACAGGAAAAAAAAGCAGAAAATATTTTTTAAAAAAAATTTAAAAAATTTAAGCATAATTGCTGGTCGAATTGCTGCTGTAGCGAAGTGATGGCTGTATCATCATTTGCATCAAATTTACACCACCTGTCGGTATTCCTTCCATATTTTCTGCAACATTTCGATAAACTAACACAAAAAAATTCCATTTCATTTTATTTTATTTTTATTTTTAATTTTTTGAAATCTTTTCCTCATCCTATAATATTGCTTGCTCTTAATAAGAAGTCTCACTATGACATCTAAAAAATAAAAAAAAAAAAAAACTAAAAAATTATTCAATTCTTTTTTTCTTATTTATTACAATGCATTTTATTATTTTATCAGTCCCTGATGAAGTAGACGGCAATAAATTAAGTAACCAATACACTTAATTTAGTACTAATTCTTCTAACATATTCACTTTACTTTGCAAATATCACTCTGTTTTTCATGCAACATAGTCATTTGCAGTATTACATAAATAATTAATTAATTAGTCTTTTTTTTTTCTCTCTCTCTCTCTTCTGACCAATAAAAGCTCATTTTCACCGAACATTATTATGTTCCAGAGTGAGTGAGAGTGAAGAAAAAGTTCTTATTCCACATCTCTTGTAGCCTATTTTCTCAAACTTACTTGTACTCATCTATTTTCACCTAAAACTATGTTTTGTTCAAAGATGAACGAACATGAACAGAGAAGAAGAAGAGGAGTAAATAGAACAAATTTTTAATAGCACATATCGTATGCGTAGTAGACGTTAGTGCATTGTTTTTTGTGATAATGAGAGCTTAATGAGCGCTTAGATTGCTTTGTTTTTATTCTTTTGCTGTTATTTTGTTGTTTCACTTTTTTTTTTCCTTTTTTTCGATTATTGAAAGTTAACAAATTTTTTCTTTTTTTTTTTCCAACTTTTTTCTTCTGTACCATCAGAGTATTTCTACAATTTTTGGCATTTTTAATTAATTAATTTTGATTCGCATTACAGCCAAAAATTTCTTCCTTCCTTTTTCTCTCTTCATACTTTTTGAAATACTTTCTTAACTTCATCATTATGATTGTATATATCTCTTAATTTTGCAGACATGTAAAAATTATTTTTATTTGTTGAAATTTTTTTCTCTCGATTTTTAATGCTTTTTTTTTTTTTTTTTTTTTTTTTTTTAAATAAAAGGCATTTGTAAAATAAGAGTAGATGCTTTAATTAGAAAAAGTAAACAGCGATTCTTTATAACATTTATTTCAATTTTTCTCTTTCAAAAAAAAAAAAAATTAGCACACGTAATTTTCGGAAATATTTGGAGACATATCATTAACTAAGTAATTGATCTTTTGGCATAACGTAAAATGTGAAAACTTTTGTGAAATATGAAAAAGACCCTTAAACTGTAAAATACTTTCTTTTTTTTTTCTGCCGAAAAGTTGCAGAAAGTGTGTGAAGCATAAGAAGTAGAAATGTGTGAAGTGACGAGAGAAACGGTTAATATTTGAAATGTGAGAAGAGTTAATTGCAGAACTTGTAGAAGTCATGTAATTAAATTTCATTTCCATTAAAAATAACAGAATAAAAGAGTGAGGAAAGGAAAAGTGAGAAAAATTCGTTAATTAAAATGTGGAAAATGCAGTTAATATTAGAATAAAATTTGGAAAAGCAAAAAAAAAAAAAAAAAAGAAGAAAAATTGGAAGGAAAAGAAATTAATTGAATTTTAAACAAAATTTCCACGATAAATTATCTAGTAGCATTACTGGTAACAATAAAATTAATAATAATTAACAGTGATGAAAGATATCATTTAAGCCGAAGAATTGAAAGTTTTTTTTTTTTTTTTTTTCAGGAAAAGGAGTGTAAAAACAAAGGTAGCCAGAAAAAACTGAAGAATAATTTTAAAAAATTCTTTTCAAATCTCTATAAAAAAATTTGTAAATCAGATGAAATTATTTGATTTATCTGATTGTTGGAGATCGTGACAATCGTACAGTTAGAAGATGATACCGTTAATATATTTGGATAACCAAAATGATGGATACGTATAAATAGCAGAAATAACCATATTTATTTTGCCTTTTGTTTCGTCCACTGAAATTAAAATGTGATAAAACCAAGAAAATCAGAGTTACATAATTCAAATATGAGAGCAAAAAAAAAATTTCTCTAATTGACATCACAGCAACAGCAGATAGAAATGAACGAAGCAAAAAAAAAAAAAAAAAAGAAAAAAGAACTAAACAAAATGATAGCATTAACAGATCAAATTTTAGAAAAAAAGAAATGCAGAAGGGAAAAAAGATTGTGTGTACAATAAATTGAGATGAATTTACTATACCAAAAACGGTAGCACTTAGCTTCTGTAATTTCATATCTCCAAATGATAGATGAAGAAAAGAAGGAAGTGGCATATCATGCTCTTTAAATTTAAGCAACGACATTAATTGTACATTCCAAGCCATGCTACAAGGATTTTTTTCTTTGTTTTTTTTTATCCTCCTCATTCAAGCTTTTTAATTAAAGCTCTACGAGGAAAAAAAAAAAGGTTAATTATTATTTACCTGTAAGTAGTAAATTCGACATAATAAAATTTTTTTCTCAAAAAAGTAGCTTTTCATTAAGAAGAAAAAGAAAGATATCAGATGCTATATATTAAATAATTTCTTTACGAAGGGAAAAAGTGTCTTTCTCTTGCTACCATTTTTTAAATTAATTTCAATGAAAAAAATCTTGCCCGATTCATAACTTCGGTTGCACTACAAAATTCTGGCTTAAATATTAATTAAATCAAGAGGGATTCGAAAATTTCTTATCGTTTTTGCAAAAAAAAAAAAAAAAAAAAAAAGAGAAAAAAAGAGAAAAAAAGGAAAAACGAGTAAAAAAATAAAACATTTTTTATTTCATTTGGCTGCAAAAAAAAAAATATTTTCCATCTTAGATTTTTCTTTTAAATGCAACAAAATTTGTATAAATATCACTAACAATTACCAACATGCAGCTATTACTTTATCTTACCTGCCATTTCGCTTTTTTTTTTAATTTTCAAATTTTAATTTAAATTTTACAAACTGATAATTTTATTTTTGCACACATCATACCACATACCGCCAACAAATCCGGCCTTCCACCTTCGTGTTGTATCCATCGGTTTGCTGCGAGGTGAGCCACGTCGTACTGATGTTCGCATCAGACATAAACTAAATTTAAATTCATTTCAAATTATATAGTTAGTACAAGAGATGAAGATTTTAAGTAAATTTATGTGTTAAAATGTTTGAAAAGGAAATAAATGAAGAACAAAAGAAAAAAAAAAAGTGAAATAATTGATTAATAAGATAAAGGAGAAAGAACGCAAAATTTCGCTTAAAATATTTTTCATTAAAATATGAAATTAGAAATTTCATTTCATTTGAAATGAATTTTATAACAATTCTTGCTAACAATTAGCTGATCCTAATCATTACTTTGCTAGACAGAAAAATAAATTCACTTCAGATCCTTCTCATTAAAAAAATTAGTTATTCAAAGATCAATATCCCTGCCAGCGATTGATTAATTAGCAAATTAATTTACCAACCACTTGATCGAGTGAAAATTTTAGAATTAAGAAAAGTTTAAAAATACAACCAGATTTGCTATCATATGAAACAATTAAAATAAATGAATTCGTTATTAACTGTGCTGTAAGCATGCCAACTCAATAATTCAAAAATCTCAAAGATAGCTAAACTGCCAAGTGATTGATTGGGAAAATCTTGACATATTCCTTATGAGAGCAAATTTTTGCAATAAATAATTCCAAAAAAGTGATTAACTTTTTAGAATTGTTTTTTTTTTTTTTTTTCTCTCAAAGAATTAATCATAAAGAAAATAATGCTTAACCGATTAATGCTAATCAACTTGTCCATCGCTGTGAAAGGCTCTATTAACTTGGGTGAAAGTTTGAAAAAAAAAAAAAAAACCTTATGGCTTGCTAAATTGAAAAATTTATAGCGATAGACTTGACAGAAGCACAATAGAATTTTTTCTTTTTTTTTTTTTTTATGATTGTATTAATATTTTACCCAATTGTCATCAATAAGCAAAGCAAGGCACACATGATGAAGACGACCATTGCCCAATCAGGTATATGACTTCGAGAATTTGGTGATGGATATTTTTCATCGGTCTGTGAAAGAGTTGCCTCAAATTGTTCCAACAAATTCTCTGTTACCTGATTTAAATTTAAAAATTACTGAAATTTAAGAGGAAATTACATTATAAAAAAAGTGTGTTTTATATGCAAGACAAATAATAATAAAAAAGGTGATAAAATATATTCCGGAAAAAAGTTTCATCTTAAAATTTTATTCTTCGTGATCATAAAAGTTTCGCCATTAACACTTTTTGATTTCGCATTTTTATTTTAGTTCAAAAATTAAAATAATTGAGAAGTACCCAAATATAATGCACAAAACTTATTGGTGTTATAATTTCCGCACTAAATTATCAAAAAATTTTCCAAAAAATTTTATTTTACAATAAAATTTTTTTTTTTTTTTTTCATTGCAACTGTTTGAAAAATTTTCCGATGAAAATTTTGTGAAAAAAAAAAAAACGAAAACACTTAGAATGCATAATTGTAAAATAAATTCTTTCAAATTTTATTCCATTTAAACATTCCTTCATTTTCGTTTTTCTAAATTTGAAATATTTCTCTATGCTAAAAAAAAAAATTTTGTGACAAAAAATAAATTTGCAAAATATGATTAGAATATTGGTGCACCAACTTATTTTAAAAATCAACTTTAATTTTTCTTTTTTTTTGCTTTTTTCCTTTTGAGTATTAAATGCCCAAAATATTTCGTAGCTAGCAAAAAATTTTAGAAAAAAGCAGGAAAAAATGCAAAAATGGAAATTTACCACTTTTAGCGAATAACCATTTTCAAGATTAACATTTTCTGCTTCAACAATTTTTTGCAACGGATCCAAACGTTTCTTATTAATTGGAAACTCGTTAATTAGCGAACTGAATGTATCAATTTTTTCCTGTACCAATGAACCGTACGATGCAAATATATACTAAAATGTTACTTAAGAATGTTTTACAATCAAAATCTTTTTGTTTTTATGCATATAATTTATTTATTTTTTCTTCAATTGGTAAATAATTTTTTTCGACATAGTTTTTTTCTTTTTTTTTTTTTAATTTTAACAATAAATTATCGAAATTTTGCATAAAAATTATCATAAATCTGAGCCTGGGAGTGGGTCTGCCAGAAACTGACCGGTGCTTGTGACATTATTCCGGTAGGCAAATACGATAATGCATTCTTACGCACAAGCTGAAAATGCAATATTTTAGTAGTTTAAAAAAAAAAAAAAAAAAAAAGTTAAAACACAAAAGGAAAAAATTTGCTTTAAATGCTTTCTTGGACGGTCGTTTTTTTTTTTTTTCCTTTTATTAAATACAACTGCTTAGTAGTAAAATAAAGTTATTAAATATAATTACTTTATACATAAGCTAAAAAATGAACTTTAATCCATTTTAAATTGAAATTATTTTATTATCACTTTAAATATTTTTTTTTTGCGCTTGTTTTTTTCTCCAGCAAAATAAAAACTGAAAACCTTAAAAAAAAAAATAGCTTACCTGGTTTGGCCTTTTTAATAAAATGAGAAATAAAATATCCTCATCGCATTCACCCATCAGCCAGCGTTCACGCAAAAGACGAGCGAAGTTTTTGCCATAATTAATTATAGTTTCCCTAAAAGTCCAAAACAAAAATAAAAAAAGCCATTTCTTCTTGTTTTCATCGTATTTTGAGAAAAAAAAAATCAATTATATAAAATTATATATATATATAACTGATTATATATATGTATGAATGAATTTTTCAGTTTCATTTTCCATTTTTTCATTTCTGTCATTCACTTTTTCTTCCTCTTTTTCATTTCATTTTTCATTTTTTTTTTTTTTTTTTGAAAACGTTCCTTTATACTCTTCTCCTACCATTTTATTTCATGAAGAAGAAGGAAATTTCGATTGCAGTTTTTCAATTTTGTTTGTGAGAAATTCAGTTCTCCCTATACACTGGCAGTATTATAAATGGAATGCTAAGAAGCAGAAATAGATAAGGAAAATAAGACTGAAACAGTGAAATTTCGACTAATTTAAAACTAAAATTTCGAAACATTTGATAATGCCTACAAAATGGAATTTCTCAATAGTTTTGTTGAAAGGAAACTAATTTTTAATATCATTTTAAAAGAGAAAAGAAATTTGAATTTCAAATATTTAGAATATTTTTGTAAATTGGAAGAATTCTGAGCAAATATTACCTCGTTGAATGTACTAATGCATAACTTTTTTTGAAGCTTAATAGTGTTTCGTTCGCTGGACAAAATTCGCGACTGTAAACAAATTAATTTAAAAAAAAAAAAAAATTGCAGCATAATAAGTATTTTTATGATATTAGAATGTGAAATCATTCCGGTTCAGGAAACTGTAGCATCGGTTATTTCATTCCCATTTGAGAAAGAAATTTTTCAACTTATTCCATTGCACTGAGAATATTTAAATTCTAGAAAATATCAAGTGGTAGCTGCCATATGTTTTTGTTACTGGATGATGATAGGTGCAATATTTCAGTCTTTTTTTTTTTTTTTTTTTTCAGCTACTATTTCGTACTCTTTCTAACTGACTGATGAGAGTAACTACTTTGAAAAGTTCTGACGAACCTTTGCTTACCTGTAAAGATTTGAAACTCCTGTCTCGACTGGAAACATTCGCCTCAGGAATGCAAATCCAAACCGAAACCAACATGGCTTTAGCTAAACAAAATTTCTCTTTGTGCTTTTTTCAATCATTTTTTTTTTTTTTTTTTTGAAATATCAATTCGGGATCTCTCATATGCTCTGAAATTGCTAAGATTTTGATGCAGACTAATTAAAATCAACTTGCTGGTCTAATAGTCATAGGTGAGAGTAAATTAAATAAAAAGTGCTTTAAAAAAAAATCGTCAACTGATATGTTAAAGCATTAGAAGTGAAAGGGACATAATAGTGATCCGGAATTGATAAATAATCGTGATAAAGACCTTACGTCTTCTTATCTTTTTAATATTTGTAATTTTATCAGCAAACAATTTGTCTATTAAAAGAAATGATTTGAAATGCAAAATGTTGATCAAATTTCAAGCAATATGCTTACCTGATCAGGTCTGCAAACGCAATATTTATTTTTTCGCTTATAAATTGTGTCAAGTTTATTCTTGATCACTTCTACTGCAACATGAAAAAATAATTTTTTTTTTTCTTTTTTATTCAATAAGCAATTCAGTTATTTCCTCATTATTTTTAAAATGCATTTTTTTTTTCACCTGGTTTTAATGATAGTTGAAAATTAACAGTTTTCTAATTGCTGCAGAAAAAAGGGCAGCTTTTGAAAGAACTGCAAATTATTCCGCCGTATTTCTGATCAGTTGAGACAATCATTGGAAATACTGGTACTAAATTATTAATTGACTTAAAATTTTTCCAGAAAATGATTATTTAAAAAATGTGATTGAGCAGCAAAAAAAATTAGTTCGAAAATTTTTGTCGCTGTTAGCATTATCGTTTCGATGACACATCTTATCGAAAATAATTTCTTTAGAGCATTTTCAAGCATTAATTAGAGTTTTAGTCCATAATAGCTTATGACTAGAGTGCTTGCAATGATTATTATGGTTAGATTGATACAATGTTCAAATTCTATCAAAAAAAAAAAAAAAAAAAATTATCATCATTTTCTATTTTTCCTTAATAAATAATTACTTAGCAATAATATTTCTATATTTTCAGCTAAATTATACTTCTGCATTCTTTTTTTTTCAAAAATTTCGAATAGTCTTGTCAATTTGATAATTTAAAAAAAAAAAAAAAGAAACTAAAACTTTTTGTATTTTTGTTGTTCTGTTTTATTTTCGAAGTTTCGTTAATTCAGTCAATTTCAGACATTGATAATTATTTCATCTTTACCAGTCATTTTTTAAACAGTAGTTAACTAGTCTAATAATGTAATTTTCGATAGCTTGAATATTCTTATCAATGTCAAATATAACATTATGCTCATTACTAATTATATTATTTCTTGAGCACATCAATAAATGTTTTTGAAACAAATTAACAATCGCCACAAATTATGATTACAAATAATCAATTAATTAATTTAGCACATACTTTCAGACATGCTAATTGCCTTATCAGGATCGCATACTCGAACAGTCTGTCGTAAATCAGCATCATCGATGCCACAATGAACGGTATCAGATAACAATGGATATGCGCATGGTGTTATTGATAACAAGCGTTCAGCGCTGCAATTCGAAAATATCTTTTTTAACTGATAGCTATAAGCAAATTTTAATTACAAATTTTCTCATCGCATTTCAATATCATTTTAATGAAAAAAAAAAAAAGAGGTCAAAATTTTCTTCAATAATAGTATTTTTCATTTTTCTTCATATTTGTTTCCTATATACTGTTATCATTATTTTGTACTTCTATCAGTTCTTGAGCATATTTTATCACTTCTAAAAAAAAGAAAAAATAAAAATCACTACAGTAATTGATTTAGATTTAAGCTGAAGCGTAATTTTGGTTAATTAAATAAAAATCAAACGCATTAAACTACACAACATTATTTTTTTCCCAATTTTTCTAAACAAATGTACGAAACTATTGTTCGAAGCATTAAAAAAAAAATCATAGTCAATTAATAGTAATTATAAGTTAGCTAAATTTGAAATTTTTCTGCTTAATAGTGCTTAATTCATTCTACTTTTGAATAATAAAAAAAAAAAGTTTTTATAATTTTTACCACAATTGCATTTAGCATATTTATTATTACTAATGCTATAATTACTATTTTCAATCTAATAACAAACTCATTTTCATTTCAAAAAAAAATGTAACCGAGTGAGAATTATTAAATTTTTAATTAAATAAACACTTGATTAAATTTTTTTTTTTTTTTTTTGACACTCCAGCTGTTGAGATTGCTTGCACTTCTTATTTTACCACTTTTACCAAATTTTTCCTTCGAATAACAAAAAAATTTTTACTCAGGACCCAACAATTTCAGCTAACTATTCAATTAATTTGGATCTAATTTATCCTCCCACTCTACTGCTCCCTCTCTCTTTACCTCTTCCACTTCTAATCACAAATATTTCAATAAGTTCAATTATATCTTCACTTACTGTCACGCACTTCATTCCTCTTTCACATTCACCGATCATTCATTAATTGCTGCAGCAAAATAACTTTAATAGTAATTATTCATTTGCATAATGATGTATGAATAATGCATGCTTCAGTGAATCTTCCAAATAAATAAATAGAAAATATTTTCTTACGCAAAAAAAAAAAAAATTATTTGCTCATTCATTAAGAGTATTGCGGTTCATTTAATATCTTCGCAGTAAGAATTAACCGATGAAAGAAAAAGGAAATTCCACTCGTAATCCACATTTAGACAAGAAATTTTTTCCTCTTCCTTTTGTTTAGATGTTAGAAAGGAGTAAAAATAAAGAATTAGATTCATAATAAATTGTTATGGAAGAAAATATTTCAAAAAAAAAAAAAAAACAAATGAATGAATGCATAATAAAAGAGATCATTTTATAGTTTAAAATGAAACTCCATGATCACTAATTTATAATAGCCTAATGTTTACAACGATTTATGCCAAGCAGTTCGTGCTGCTAATAATAACATGTCAAAATATCCACCTGACGTGACAGAAAAAATGTTAAAAGTAAGAAAAATGATTAATGAGACAGTTTTATACTGTTCAAGCTTGACTTCATCATACTTGATAATACTAGGCTTCAAGCTTGACCTCATCATACTTGATAATAATACTAGGCTTCTCATAATTTTTGTTATGCTGATTTTATGTGATCATTTTACGAGGAAAACTTCAGGTAGTGCATTGAACTTACTAATTCATACAGTGTTATCTAGTGAAAGGATAAAACTTAAATCACATACGTATACGTCATGCTTTTTTAGCATCAGTCTTGATTGAATTAGGTGTCCAACGTACGTCTGATTTAATATTGAATTGAAACTTCAAAGCTTAAATGAGAAGATGAGACTTGCGCATCACTTCATTCATCCTAATCTTTTTGGACTTAAAATTAGAATGAACATGAATATGCATTAATAAGAGGAAGAAATTTTAGTGCTAGGAGGAACGTCAGGAATGATGAACGTCAAACTTTTGCCTCAATTTGGGAAGTGTTATTTAGTGAGCAAATGAAACTTTGATAAGGACCATAAAACAAATGAACTACGTACGTCACTTCATATTTCTTAATTTATTAAAATTAAAATTTCACAAAATCTTATCTACTTCCTCTCACTGAGTAATGTTGCGCAGATAAAGATGAAAGCTTGACGTGTACGTAGACTGAATGACATAAATGACAAATATATGAGAAGTTGTTACTAACACAGAAATGAATTAATCATGAAAATCATTTATGTGGAATAAATAAAACATTTACAGATGAGTGGGAAAACACTCTAATAGTTTCATTAAATTACAAATTTTTATAAAAGACTTTCTATATTTCTTAATATTTTTTAATTACATTGAATTTTAGTTTTCTACAATCAATCAATTGCACTGTATGATTTAGTATGATAGGTTATTAATTAATTGATATAGTTGAAGTAATATTTTTAAATCCTGCAAAATGACCATTAATTTACAGTTAATAAATGGGAAGAGATTAGCAAAAAGAAAATCTCATTTCAAGTTTTTTTTTTTTTTTTTTTCTTTTTAATTGCATCGATTAGAAAGCTAAATTCTAACTTTATAAATTTTATTAAAAATATGTATTCTTTTTAACTCCCAAAAAGAAAAATGAAATATTTTAGCGAAATTTCATGAACAAGCTTTGTCATTGTCTGTTTTTGGCTAAGAAAAGGAGAGAAAAATAATTATTTGATGGTAGTATTTCAACTGGAAATTCTCGAACTCTAAGGACTGAGAAATAAGACATTGCTAAGTTTAACAAAAGAATCTGTGATGTGTTAACAATAAGTTTAAAGTATTATTAAAAAAAAAAAAAAAAATACAAATATATTCGGCTAAAAAAAAAAAGAGCAAAATGAAGAAAAAAAAAAAATTTGCGTTTCTTTTTTCAATTTTACGATTTTATGACAACAGAATTGAGTAATTACGAATTAATAGCGAAAAGAGAAAAAAAAAAAAAAGATTTTTATTTTCATGAAATTTTTAAGCTTAGAAAACAGAAAAATAAAAAAGAAAGAAAGAAATGAAAATTGTAAATGCTTTATGAAATTTTTCCTTTCACGAAAGAAAAAATGATAAAATAAAAGATGCAGAAGCAGAACTATGCAATAAACTACGTTTGCAAAAATTCTGAAAAAGTTCTGGTGATTTGTTTACTGGCAGCAAGAAAGGTAAAGATTGGTAATTTTAATAAGAATGAATTTGTATTTATGAACTTGAGATAATTGGCTAAGATAATCAATCTCGAAGGCAAAGAACATTCATTGATTTATTACAACGTGGCAAGAAATTAGAACATCATGGAATGTATTTTAATTAATTAAATGATTTCACTGGAAATTTTTAGAATTTAATAATTTTAGGAAAATCGATTTTGCATAATCAGTTCATACAGATAAAGGTGGAAATTGAAAGTAAAAAAAAAAAAAAAGATGATGCAATCATGAAAAATTTATTTCAATTCGATCTGAGGATTTAATTTTCAGAAAAGATTAAAATTTTAAAATTTTAATGGAACTAAATTTGTGCACATATGGAATGAGTGAAAAGAAAAACGGGAAAAAGAACTTGAAAATTCTTCCTCTCACTAAAAAAGTTACTTCCATTGCACACAGTTTGAAAATTTTTCCATTTTAAATTTTTGCAATAAAAAAAAAAAAAAAAAAAACAAAACAAAAAGTTTTCTCATGACGAGAATTTTCTACACAACCTAATTAAAAAATCAAAATTAATTGATAAATTAATCTTACCATACTGTTTGAAAGATTGCATTTGTGGCACCAATCATGCAGAAAGCGAAAATAGCCAAGTGATTAGCTTTTTGAAATTCGTGAAGTGCTTGTTTGGCACATTTCCTCCCCTTCGGCTTCATTTGCTCATTATAGCGGTTGTAGAGGAATAAATTTCCAATTACGCATTCATCCGTTTCAAACGTTCCGGATATTCCGGAATCCTTTCCTGTGTCAAAAAAATTATACTTTCTTCCTTTGTTTTTTTTCTTTGCCTCAAATGAAATGTTGCTATTTTTGTTATTTTCAAGTCGTCATTTGAGGTAAGAAAAAAACAATCAAGTGCCTTCTAAAACACGTACGTGTATCATCTAATAAGAATCCAGTTTTAACAGAAACGTTTCAACAAACTTAACATTTGCCCTTTCCAAGACAGAGACTGAAACTTTTATCTGTAAATTGATTGCAGCTTAAACAACTTGAATCTTTCTTTCCTTGCGTCTTTTTTTTTTTTGCTAAAGTTGTAAAAATTTGTGATTGAAAGAAGATTTATCTATCGTAAACAATTGCTGAAATTATTAAAATTCTTGAAACCCATGTAAAAATTCTCATATACATTCCAAAAAAGGAAAAGAAAAAAAGAGAATTGGACAAATTTGTTAGAAAAATTTGCTCAACCTGAAAAAATTTTTCTTAA
Organism: Setaria digitata; assembly: GCA_003640385.1. NCBI lineage: Eukaryota > Metazoa > Nematoda > Chromadorea > Rhabditida > Setariidae > Setaria > Setaria digitata. The sequence goes on along the minus strand of RCAB01000416.1, from coordinate 2,733 downwards.
ATCTGATAAAATAAACGAAAGTTTCTAATATTTAAAGCTTCATTCACTGACTGATATTTTGCATATCTTATTACTAAAAAGGAAATGAAATCAAATTTAAATGTAATTTTGTCTTTCTTGTCTCCCTACAAAAAAAAAAAAAAAAAGTCTGTCAGAAAGTTTCATTTATATTTTGCCTTGCATTTCTCCTTTCTTAACGTAAAAGTTTTGTTAATTTGTTTTCTTCCTTTTGAAAATGCAGTTACAAGCAATTTGAATGCAAAAATATTTAAGTTTTGCTTGAATATTACAACCAATTCATCATTTTTCCCTTTTTTTTTTCTTTTTTTTTTTTTTTTTTCTTCTTTCTTCTGTTTTTGAAGGAGTTGAATTACATTGATTTTGCCTTCACTTTAAGTATATTTACTTGAACCAGAAGTAAAATTATGGCAATTTTTTTTTCTTGTTCCTCAATTTCTTTCTTAGCCTAAGTAATTATCGAAGTAATCCAAGTAATTTCCTAGTTTCAAAGTAACAAAATGGCAGTAGAAATATAACAAATTTATTGCATTTTCCGCTAGTTTTCTTTCAACTTATAAATGCCATAAAGTTTCTTGATTTACAGATTAATTAAATTCCTAGCAATTAAGACAAATTTTTGGATTCATTCATGCTTTAACACATATAGTTTTCATGAGGATAATGTACCACGCAGCTACTGAAATCACTAAAGTTTAAAATTTTCAATTAATTTTTAATGTCAAATCATTTTTCCTTATTTCCTGCACCACAATAATGGTATTGAATTGTTGAATAGACAAATGGAACCTAATTTAGTTCTCAAAAATTTTATCACTTTTATTTCTGTAGTTTTTCAAATTTAATTTAGAGTTCGAGAAGCAAAACTTTCATAAAAATGAAAAAAAAGAAAAAAAAAATTATTTTCAAATATGATTATTCACTTCTGCTATCCTCAGTTGTTCTTTTTGGCAAATAAAAAAAAAATTTCGAAGTTTAAAATCTTTTTTTTTCCATAGTTTTCAAAATTTAATCTATTTTTCATGCTACCGACAGAGGAAAGAGAATAAAATTTGAGAGGAAAATGTGTTAAGCACTTGCAGATAAACATTGCATCTTACTATATTTTCATGCTACATTACAGATCGCTTTTAATTGTACAACGATTATTCCTGACAGCTATTGAAATCGTTTCAATTTTTATTTATTTATTTATCTGATTTGTTTGTTATTTATTTATTCATTTATCATTTTTATTATTATTGTTTATTATTATTATTATTATTATTATTATTATTATTATTATTATTATTATTTTCATTGTCATTAATTTTTTATAGAAATGTAAGTTTAAATGCACTTAAAAATGATATTTCAAATTCTTCACTGTTAAAATTAAAATGTAAAATGGAATGGACTTACAATTTGCATCAAAATGTCAAATATATCGACTTTGTATAAGCATAACTAATCTCCTACCAATGAAATTACTCAAAGTAATAAGTAAGAAAAAGAAAAGTAAATAAGTTAATGAGAAATCAAAGAATGAGAATGAGAAATATTAATTGGAAAATAAAGAATGTGCTCAGTAGTATAGTTTCACATTCCAGGTAGTTTAGAATGAATGAATTCATAGCACAACTTACAACAAAAAAAAACATTTTTTGACGTCAGCAAGTTTGTTTTCTTTTTTGTTTTAAACAAATGAGCTTAAGTGAAAGTTTCCGCTTTATTTCAATGAATGAAGACGATAAATTTAACAATTTTCTTCGTTTTTTTTTTATTTTTATTTTGTTTGAATGAAATTTTGTGGAAAAGTTAAATTTGATAAAAAAGCAAAAAAAAAAATTAAATCTTTTTTATGCGTAATGCATAAACTGATGTCATCATTCATCTGTCAAAATTTTTCTTCCATTTCATTCATTCAAATTCACGGTGAATAATTTTTTTTTTTTTGTAATTTATGCAAAAATTATTTTGCCGAAGTCATCAAATTGTATTGAAATACAGTAACCGAAATAATTATCAGTACTTATCATTAATAAATCTTCCTCTTACAACTCTTCTGTAAAAATTTTTGAGAAAAAAAAAAATGCAAGCATTTCAGAGCTTATCTTATTTGCTGAATTTTGCAATTTTTTATTTAGTCCAAAATTTAACTCTATCAAAATTTCATACGAACTAAAAATTTTTCTTTCAAATATAAAGTTATAAATTTTGGCAAATTTTTCCCCCGTTAGAAGATGTAAAATTGAATAAATTTGTTGCTGAGAAGTGGACCAAAGTCTAAATTAAACAAAATACCTTTTTTTTTTTTTTAAAAGAAAAAATTTTAAAAACTAATAGTAATCTGGATGAAAATCTCAAGTGAAAAAAAAAAATTCGAATTTGAAATTAAAGAACATCAGTTGCTGAGCTTGAAAAACTAATTTCGACATCTGAAATAATTATTGATGAACGAACAAATGAAAGTGAAAATGTTTAATTCCTTACAACAAATTCCACCTCTTATCATCATTCATCTAGGACTTTTGGCTCATTTACCACAGTGCTACTGTTTTATTTTAAATGCATCAATTTCCCTCATCTCATTCCATTAACGCAAAATATTTGAAAATTTATTTACAAAAACAAAATTTTATCTTTTCGAAATTTTCAAATCTCTTCCAATGAAATTTTGCTGAAAACAAGAAAATATTAGTTATCATAAAAAATTAAAAAAAAAAAAAAAAAAAA